>JAQIXI010000232.1:0-29440 GCA_034700165.1 Galumnidae sp. Gr-Ori-00277 | reverse complement strand
AACAAATTTGGATGCAGTTTGAAGAGACGCATTGAATTCTTAGGTCATTTACTCTGGGAAAATATTTACCAAGATATTATTTGCAAGTAAACATAATACTATTTCATGGGGGTATTCTGGGATAAATGGACTTTCCTAGGTTACTTTACACTCGATTTCAATACTATTAACAAATTTGGATGCAGTTTGAAGAGACGCATTGAATTCTTTTATCATTTACTCTGAATAGGAATTCAAGCAAATAGAATCTCTAATATTAAAAAATAGCAAATATCATTAGATTCATCTTGGTGCATAGGCTAAAAATATGTAAAAAATTTGTGCTAACGACCACTCCTTCACTCGAATATCGGGTCTCAAAATTTGTAGTAAATTCATTATTTTATGAATAAAATATCAATAAAATTAAATAAACCTTAGCAATGAGTAAATGACTAAAAATATGTATCATTATTTGTTCAATTTGTGAGCAAAATATTTCTTTAAAACATTTTTTCATTGATTTTCATTCACATAATAAATAAACTTTACTAATTTCACCTTGTTGCTCATTTGTGATAAATATTTTTGCTCACTTACTCATTGCTAAAGGTTTACTCAATTTCATTGATATTTTATTCACAAAATCTTGAATTTACTACAAATTTTGAGACCCGATATTCGGGTGAAGGAGTGGTCGTTAGCACAAATTTTTTACATATTTCTAATCTATGCACCAAGATGAATCTAATGATATTTGTTATTTTTTAATATTAGAGATTCTACTTGCTTGACTTCCTATTCAGAAATTATATTTTCATTAACTAAAACTTATTAATAATTACTTTTAGTTTCATATAAACTATTAAATAACATTTCAATAAAAGCCGTTAATTTTAAAAAGTTTACTTTCGTTAATTGGGTTAAAATTAATGGTTGTGTACTGTATTTCTGTTAACAAAATTTTTTAATCAAAATGAAAGTGTCATAAGTTATTGCATTACATAACTAAAACATAAACTAATAGTTACTTTTTTATAAGTTATACACTATTTGTAAGTTATATACTATTTATTAATTCACTTATTTTTATTAGAAAATATTTTCTCTCATTTATTGATATTTTTATAATTTTTAAATTATTTAAATGAATACTAATTGATGTGCGTCTGCATTCAAATTATACTTTAATATCAATTTTGTTAATATATTTCCATTACTTAATGAAATAAACTACAAAGATAATTTTTTAATACATAATTCATCTAATAGTTGAAACTTAACTAATAGATAAGATGTCCCTAAAATAGTGTAAAATGGGTTTTAAAAGAAACATAAAGTTATAAATAGTGAATACAAAAACTAAAATAGTTATTAAACACTAAAATAGTAGAAAATAGATTTTTTAAACTTTGGTAAAATTACCCTCAATACATGACTGGTGCACATCCTGAGCCATTATGGATATACAAGTATATTAATAGCAAAATAGTTTAAATTAATGTTTTAGTTAGCTGGATTAAATTGGGAGAGAGAGAGAGAGAGAGATTTTGAATGTTCTGAATTAGAGCTCAAACTTGAAAACCCAAACCCGGGAGACCCAGTGAAACCCATAACCGTTTCCGCGTTTGGGCGTGTATGGGTTTAATTCTGTTCGGGTTTGGGCGGGGCGGGTTTTGATTTTTTAAATTTGGGCGGGTTTGACTTTTAGGTTTATGTTTGGGTTTGGGCGGGTTTGACATTTAAGTTTGGGTCTTGATCACTACATTTACAAAGTGATATGTAGTATATGTATTTGTTTTTCACCAGTGATTTAATATTATTTTTCCATTATCACCCTTAAAATTCGATAGGGGCTAAGATATATTTGTGTTGATAATTATAATTTGAGAACAAGTAATCTTTGAACAAAATTTTGTCAAAATGTGTATTAAAACTGTATGGATACTATTATTCAGATTTTCAGAGTGATAGCGGAAAAGTAATATATGTGCTCTGCATTTATATTATAAGCACACCGAATATGATTGCTATTTTTATACAACAATAACTCAAATCTCGAAAAAGAAGTCTTTATTTCCTATAAAAACAATGAAATGGAAGTTATAAATGAAGATAAGAGACCAAAATAACCATCTCTTTGGTCCACACATTCGGTCCACAAATTTTATCCGGGTTTGGGCGGGTTTGGGTATTGGTTTGAGTTTTAGTCTCGGGTTTGGGGGGGTCGGGTTTTGATTTTTAAAATTTGGGCGGGTTTAGTTATTATGCTGTTGGGTTTGGGCGGGTCCGGGTTTTGAAAATCTTTCCATCTTTGAGCTCTATTCTGAATCATAACTTCTGATTGTAATATACGTTCAAATGGTAATCAAAAGATGGCATCATTTCCAACATTTCCATAAGAATTTCAATGAATTTAAACAAAATTTTTCGTATAAAATTACAGAATTCAAATTCAATACAATTCTTATTTCATATATCATTTCATATTTCTTATATCATTTAATAAATAATTTTTATATATATATTTACATTAAATATTTTTACATTCTTTGCCCTTTAGGTCAGGACTGATGTTTAGTTATATATTCATTATATTAATACAGTTTCATACAAATAACCGAATTATTGCTTAATTATAATTTCATTAAACTTTCATTCAATTTAAAAAAATTAATTTTTCGATTAATTTTGGATAAGACCTAAGTTTTCTCCATAAAAGGTATGAGTATGACCTCAACTAAACCAAATGTTAATCTTTATTAAAATCTAAGAAATATATTAAAATTTAATAAAATATGAGCGAAGAATCACTGGTTTTCTTATATAAGGTTAGAATAAATCGTTACATAACATACACTCGTTTCCAAATCTAATTACAAGTGTTTGGAGAAGTATAGCTCTTAAACCATATGAGTCAGAACAATTCTGTCTTCAATATTTTGAACCATATCTCCCCAGAAATTTATCATGACAAAATAATTAATTTTACTAAAAAATTGAATGAATAAAATGATAAAAAGCGAATTTTCCCCCTTTTAAAAGTTTTTCAGCTAAAACCTTCCCAAAAATGAAATGCCGAGATGATTTTATGCTTGTCCCTAATAGAGGAAGAGCTAAACTTTATTTTGGCACCTAGATCGCTGAAATCGGTTAAGAAACAACATTTTGATGAGAAATATGAAATAAAAGATTTAAGCTGAAAGACTCATTTACGAATCTTATTAAAAATTTGACTAGCTGATGCAACAGAAATTTTATAATTTTTCAATAGAGAACATTGAGTAAAACAATTTTTTTGCTTGACACGTAGCTTAAAAGTTTTTTTTTGTACAATTAAAAATCCCCGAGCAAAAAAAATTTTTAAACAGTAAAATTGAAAAAATACGCTTTTTATCATTTCATTCATTTAAGGAAAATATACCCTTTTGACCTGGATGACAGTGACCCAGTCCTGTATTATTATTAAGTCATAAGTTATTACTCATAACAATAAAAGCTTTTCTTGTAATTAAGTTAGTCTTCGTTAGCAAATCTCTTTTTGAGATATTCTTATGGTCAGGGTAATGGTCAGGGTTATAATGAGAACGTTTTAACCCAACGATGACTAAAGAAATCCTTAATATCCTGATGTTTGTGTTATCTTTCATAAATATAAAAGATAAGGTCTTCTATGAAACGGTCGACCATTTCTTTCTATAATACTTTAGTTATAAAGTTTCCTAGTGTGCTAGATCAATTTTCATATAGCCATAATTTATTTGTTGAGAAAAATAACATATTTTTGACCAAAAATTATGGTTAATATTTAAGACGAAAATAATGAGTATTTCATTGTAATCCACATAATTCAGAGTTGTATTAATCATAGAATATAAGCATACAATTATACCAAGGTAATTATATAAGCCATTATTATTTTAAAAGATATGAAATTCTCTCTAATTTATTGTCGGGACGTCTAATATCTAATACATAGAAATATTTATTCATTTATTTTTCAGAAATACTGAATTATAATCCAGGGCTAATCTATTCTGTTCCGCGCTACGCATTTTGTTAGAACCCCTGGCATTCACTTAATTGGGAACTCAGTTCAAACAATTTTAGTAATAATAATAGAGTAAAGCCGAGTATATTATTATTTGATTACAGCTTTTGTTTGTCACAACAGCTTTCGGTAGTCCAACGTTTTGTGTCGGCTTCTGATAGGAATGACTAAAATTAGGCGAAACCACTTTTATTTGTGTGTAAACCCTAAGCAAACAGTAGTCAAACAATATCTCATTTGTTTGAAATCTTCACTTCCATTGAATTCCTTAAAATCTCAGATGTCTTAAATCCTATGGAATCAACAATAAAAGGCCTTAAAATGTATAACCAGGTGTATAGCCAGGTGTATAACCAGGTGCTCGAAATTCACTATATCTTGTCTTAAGTAGTTTTCACTCTCTTTGAAATTTTCTTTAAAATCATTTAATATTCAATTAATGAATTAAAATTTTTTTTGATTGATTAGATTATGATTATAGCCTTGCTCAAATTATGTCTAAGTTTTTATGTATTTAGAAAGTATAAAAAATAGGAAATAAATTAGCCAGGATAAATTATTAAATAAACTTGTCTTAATCAGTAAATTTTTCCTCCATTAAACTAGTTTTAATGGGAGTTTACCATGGTAAAAATTAGAAATAGAGTAAAAAGAAAAGAATATAAATGGATATCAAATAAATTTATTGAAATAATAAAGAATTTGTATTAAAAATAATTATGTTAATAGCAAGGTAATTCAATAAGTGAAAATTTTCTTTAAATTAATTGAGTCATTTTATCACATCTAATGGTTTAATCTAACCAAGGTAAATTAGGTAGAGTTTATAAAATTATATGCAGTAATAGGAAAAACTTTATAAAGATAAAAAATAAAAAGCTTATAAAAGGAACATGTTCAAATTATCAATAAATAATGATTCATAAAATAAATTGAATTTATATTAAAGTCTATTTTGTTATAAACTTTTTAACAAACGCTACTCATTGAAGCAGTCTTTAAATAAATAATCAGGGTAATTTCTCATCTATTAGACTATAATAAAGAAAAGTATAAAAGGTCAAATAAAAGTTATACGAACTTGTTATCAAGCTACTTTTCATTAAGCTTCATAAAATTTATCACAAAGTTTTTCCTAATACTGATTATATGATTTCTTTTCTAAATAATATTAGAGAAATGTTTAATAAATTGAAATTTATTTATAAAAATGAGAACTAATTTTTAGTCAAAATATAAATAAAACAATTCTTTTGATTTTATAAAACAAAATCAAAAAATCCTCACTTTTTCTAAACAATTAAATTAATAACATTTAGTAACTCATTCCGTAACCATATTTGCTGTCATTGTCATCATTTCCATAACCTTTGTTGTCGTCATCGCCATATCCGCCATAACCTCCATTACCTCCATTACCACCGTTATCGCCATAACCGTCATTTCGTTCACCCTTGTGCACTTTGGTCAGACGCTCTTCTCTAACTGGTTCGATAACCTGGACAACCTTTCTGTATGGAGTGATCACTTCTCTAAGCTCTTGGATGACGGGTTTCACGACTTCGTGAACCAATTTGTGGGGCTCATCGTGAGAGTCTGATTTTTGGTAACTGCCCTTGGTGCCTCTATGCTCTTGTTTGACATATACTGGAGAGGACTGAGTCTTGAATAACATATAGACGGGAAGAACACCGCCGGGAATGTCAACATGTGTGGAACTGTCCTCGACGTGTGAGTCGGTATGGATTATATCCAAATCGTGTTTCGATTTGACGGGTAATTCAATAGAATGACTATTGCCATTACTCTTGTAAGCGGCACAAAAGCCAACCAAAGCGACCAAAACTGCGAACTGTAAGACATTTTATTGAAAAAAATCAATTGAATTGGTTTTTTGTCAATAAGAAACATACCTTGAGCATTTTACTAATAATGTTTTGAAATGTTATTTCAGAGAAAATTGTTTGAAATTAATGAATGATTTTCGAGAGAAAGTTTCAAACATTATATACTCTGAAACTTGTAATGATTGCCACCCCCTCTGACCTCACAATATTGAGGGAGTGTAGGGAAAAATGGTTTGAAGTGAAAAGGTTATCTTGGTGAATTGGAAACCTTAATTATTTCCATTGATAATTATAAATTAGGGTAATTAGAACTGAGAGAAAGGAGAGATTAATTGTGTAAATGCCCCAGGCTGTGATCGATAGATTCACGATTTAAAAAATCACTTTACAACTCCTACTTTAATTGAAAATGCTAAATGCACTAGATTATTTAGGAATTTCACTTGTAAAATTATTATAATAGTTAACTAGTTTATTCATCGCATAAACGCATTTTTATTAATTTATTCCAATCGTTTAATGTCTTATCCAAATAAGTTTAATAAATTTGTGAATATATTTTTTTTTCTCAAATCAATTAGAATTTTATTGGAATATATATTTCTTTTTGGGATCTCATCGGACAGGTTTTCCATTCCGATAGGAATCAGTTCTTTATTTCATTTATTATATTTTGCTTTTACTTTGAAAGTAGAGTTCGTTTTTCTATACATTTGTTTCGGTGGAAATTATTCGCTAATAATTTCCTCTTAACTTATCTTTGATTTTTATTTCATTAGTATTTTTATCAGATATTTTTTCCTCTCATTTTCCTCTCATTTAATAACTCTTCCTTAATCTTCTAATTAAATGAGCATGCAAGCTTTTTTAAAACTATTTATTGCTATCATTTTATTGTCACCAATAAAACTCTTATTACTGTTTGTTATTAATTAATAGAAATACAAAGATTTCCGAACATTCCGTCAAAGTTCTAAGATAACTTCTAAAGGATCTTGACAATCTTCAATCTAAGATAATAATTATGATACTCTTTTACAAGAATATTTGAAAAGAAATAACCAAGCTGTTCTATTTGTTCGTTTGCAAGTTTATTAAATTCAAATTTACATAAATATTATACAAAATTAAAATTTCTAGAAATTATCAACTTTAAAAACAAAGTTATCAAGATAATAATAATAATAATCGCCACCAGGTTAATAATTAATCAAAGAAAAAAAATCTATGTACATGGTCAATTTAATGAGCATTGACTTCAGCAACAATTGGTTTCTATTAATTTATATACAAATTGAGGGAAAAAAATAAATTCTTAACTTTAATACTAAATCTAATGATAAAATCTTAAGTAGTGGAAGGAACTAGATTATATCTTTGTATAATGCATTATTTCCAAGGTTATTTACAGATCATTTCATCTGAAACAAACAAAAAAATTTGAAGTCCGGGTTTAGTCCATATAATTCTTGTGAATCTTAGGACAGTGCGAATTACACTGCGGCCAATTACAGTCGTCCACTAACCAATGGTGGCACTGGTCTCTATGTGCTGACCACCGGTGCCTTTCGTGTTGATCTCTGCCACTCCTGTGATGTCCATTAAATTGATTGTTAGCTTTACTGCTGTTATCACCGATTATTTGCTCCCTTTTAGTCTTATTCCGTTTTCTCATATGTTTTCTTCTTTTCTTCTTTTGTTGTTTTCGCCAATAATTGGGTGAATCGTTGAGTACTGTTTCGTTTGTGCTGTGCCGATGAGTCACCGGATGTGTATTACTTTCAAAAGAGTTGGTTTCCCAGCATCTGATGGCGTCCGGCAGTGATATCTTATTAATAGTTATGGAACGCCAATCGGGTTTCGTCAGCACTATATGCGAGACACAACTCGGAGCGAACACTGCGGTCACGTTCTCCAGAGTTGACCTCAACTGTTGTCCTAAAGTGTGTATATATTTAAACTGTTGATGAGATTGTGTGAGGGAAACCCCGTCCATATGCATCTGTGCCTCGTCGTACAACCATTGGAAGAGAAAGAGTGGCGCCCGAAGTGTCGGATACAGTCTATAACCAAATATACATCTCCACGGCTCTGAAGGATATTGAGCGGCACAGGCTGTGGGCACACGGCTTGACCACATTCTGTTAACAATTAATAATTTTCTTTAATCTTTTGAAGAACACATTATTTATGACAAATGGATTCAATTAATGTTTCGGTTCATAACTCGAATATTTTGCTTAAGAAATGGCTTTCCTTTGATTTAAACTTTGATTTAAAAGTGAGAGCAATCATTATAATGAATCATCACAACCATCATCATCATCATTATCATCAAGGTCATATATTGCCAGATTAGAAAGAGGTTACATTAAAAACTGTGTAATTAATGATAAACTCGACATATCTCTTGTAATCTCTCTATAATTTAGATTCAAAATCTAGTTGTAATTGATATACAGTACACATCCAACAGTATTAACAAAAAATAAAAAAAAAGATTGACTCATTTGAAGTAAAGACATGTTTGAATCGCAAACAATTAATATAATTGAATTTATCTAACATTTTGGCAAAAAATATATAATTTAATGTTTAGTTGTATTTTAAAATAAATGCTTTTGAAGTAACTTTTGATAAAATTCATGTAAATATTGTAAATATTTATTATCTCTTATTTGATTAGAAAAAAATTGTTGTAAAACCATAACTGTATTTAAAGACATTATTTTAAATCATTATTTTTGTTTGTTTTGTCAAAAACAAAATTATTTTTCACTTCTTTGCAAATTAATATCGTTTTAGAGTTACGTTTTTCAAAAGTTTGGTTCACAATATTTATAGCATTTTTATATCGATTTAAACCTATTCTGGTTAATACTATTGGATAGTTCACACTATTGGTAGTTCATATCGTTGGACGTGGACTGTATAGACTGTATAACTTTTATAAGTTTAGATAAGGTGTGAGCAATATGTGCTGGTTATAGTGGTAATGATGGTAATAGAAGTGGTAGTAGAGGTAATGGAGGATAACTGGCGTCTAACTATAACTGCATCTAAAATTGTAATCAATTCTGTGCTAATTATAAGATATAATTAAATTTTAATTTTGAAATAATTTCACCAAAGAATTAGGTCTCACTTAAAGGCAGTTCTGATGACATCCATTGGCGCGCAATTAATGGCGTCCACACAAAGTGAAGGCTTTTTATGATTGCTATTGAAGTTCTGGTTGTCTAATATCCATCCGGAATCAGCTAATCCTCTGACCTCAGCTTTAGAGCCGGCATTGACTAAGAGTTGCGCTATTCTGTCCAAATTGATCATAACACCGGCAGCGCCTGCAGAAGAACCGGCCAACAAAAGGAGTTTGGCATCAGAGAGTCCGCGCGGCAACAGTTCTGTTATCACTTGAGAGACAATTCTTGAGCCCAAAAAAGATAAATCACCGGCAGATGAGGCGGGACTGTCACCCGACCAGATGTCTGAAGAACAGTAGGGTATGAAGACATGGTTGGCGTTCCACCAGTAAGGGTTCTCCTCCGCTGAAGACGACAGAATACCGCCCACTGTCCCAATAGTAAATGTCAGTTACAAAGCATAAACAATAATTATAGCTATTTGAGCTAGTTCATCTGTTCAAAATTGTCTCGAAAAAAAGGCTGAGCCCTAACATCCCTCACATCTCTGACAGTCTTCAACCCTGAAAGTTGTCTAACTTTAAACCAGAGTTTTAAGTGTCAAACATTGATATTAGTGTCAGAAAAGACATCAATTTTGCCGACTATTTATGTTTTTAGAGCAGAGCCTCGAATAAATTACAGCTAAATTATAGCTAGGTCACTCAAAAATAATCCTGATTGATTGCTTCCAGTATTTTGAAGCGCCATATTTTTAAAAGTATAATACATTTTTAAAATTCCAAATCAATGAGTTCTGGATTTATATATTTTGTAAACTAAAACAGAAACTATGATAAAAAAAACTATCAAGATCATTATTGTGATCATTGCTTTCAATGAAATCCATTTAAAAGTAACCTTCGATTCAATAAAAAAAAATAAACAAAAATATAAGTCAACACAAAATAAAGTCAAATAAATCACTGAAAATATTGGAATTCATTCCTCATATGTTTTTCACTCCAATTCATTAATTCAATGTTCTTTTCTTAGTGAGCAAGATCCTTTCAAAATAAGATTAACTAGATTCTTTGCAAACTTATTTATAATAAAAGTCTGATTGAAAATTCAAGTCAGCTATAAACTGGTAAGCATGGTGCTTTAGGCTCCAGGCGAAAAATGGTTTAAAGTGAGTTTTCATTCTAAATGGGAAGCCCTGGCACTAAGTGGGAAGCCTTGGCTATCACTGTTTGTGACAGATTGAGAGCATCGGCTCAACTCAACTCAACTCGAAAAGGAAAAACAAATATATTTGTGAGTATTTATACCAGTCTTGGCTTCGGGCCAATGAGCGGAAGTCATTAAACTCCTCATTTTGAGCCACCGTTGATGACAAGTGACAGCACTGAAGCAATACCAGCCCCCCTCCAAAAATACTATCCAACGCCGAGAACCAAATGAACGCCGTATGTAATAACCGGCGACAGTGCCGTCATTACAGGTGACTGAGCTGTTCGACAGCATTACTCTTCGTAAATATGTGAAAGAACTGTAAGAACTGCCGCCACCACCGGAGGGGTACGGACTATAAGAACTGTCACTTTGATTGTCATCAGAATCAGTGTGAGAAAGGCTACCAGTGCTGCGATGCAGACTTTTATGCTGATTGAACTGAGCATGGTGCTCTCTGTGAGACGGGTTGTTTGCGTTGAGCAAAGAGGACAACCTCTGTTTGGAACTATCATCTGATGACTCGATGGAAAGGGAGGCGGTTGGGGGCGACTGCACTAATTGCAATTGAGAAGGTTTTGCGTTGTTTATCACAATATTATGTCCATGCTCATCTGATAATGAACTAGGTGGTGAACTTCCACTGTCGAGCAATACATTGGCTGATTCCGATGCGGGTGCTATGGATGCAGAGCTGATGGACGTGTATTTACCACAAGTAGTGGATATCACAACACCCATCACTAATAGTAGTAGCAATGGTAGCACATCCATCATTTCTAGTGATGACGAGTGTCCACCAGAAGTATCATTGGTGTCACCTGTTTGGTGGATGAGCTGCTTCTCTGCACAGGCAGTGGTGGACAGCGTTAACTCTTTCGAAGCAATTGTTAATTACAACAGTTTTAACGTCGAAGACATTATTTTTCACAATTGTTTAACATCTGATGAGCCTTTTCTGAGCCTTTTCTCATCGCCTCTTCTCCTATGAGTGCATCGTTTATATTAGAGCAGAGTATATATAAATGTATTGCTTCCATATATATATGTATAGATATATAGATATATATACTTAGAATTGAGAGACCGTATATGCAGTGTATTCAGTATATCGAGTATAGTATACACAGTATATACTCGTATATACTCTGCATATTCTAAGTATACTCTCTTTAAACCACATCAAAAGAATGGCGCAAAGCGTTATGGAAAGACCACATCAAAGGAATAAATGCCGACATTTGTTCACATGACACAAAGAGCCAACACAGCCAACACTACCAACACTACCCAACACTACCCAACACAGCCAGAGCATACACAGAGAACAACCACTCTCTTTGATCTCTGCCGACTCTGGCACGCTCGAGCTCAATAGAGGCACTTGCCTTTGATCTGTGCCGACACACACACACACACATACACACACCACACTTACATTTGCATTATTGGCCATGCTCACACTGCACTAGTAGAGAGGCCCGTCCTTCCAATAGTGCTCAAGTGACAGAAATGAATGGTTCTAGGTTTATTGTAAATATGGGCAATAAGCTATGACAAATTTCTCCAAGAATTGAGACCTAGCATAAAATGCTTGACAGAATTCGAAATGAGCTAAAAAATGGCAGCCAATAGAAATAACATATGTGCGACCTTGGTTATTCTTGTTATAATTTAGTTCAATTAAAGCAATTAAGTGAAAACATTATTTTTCGGTAATTTTTGGCGAAAATAAAATTCTGAGAAATCAATAAATAATTCGTTAAAAAATAGTGTTTTAATGAAATAATTGACAAAAATATAGAAATTCATAACATTTAACCATTTTTTTCTATTTTTGACTCCAAGTTATACGAAATACCAAAAAATTAGAAAATGATTATAAAATTAAAAAATAAATTTTAACTATTTTTTAGCAGATTTTAAAAGAAAATTCCCCCTAAAGTGAGCCCATGAAGCCATCCCTCATACCATCCCTGGTATTTTGGAATTTATTATTTTTATATTAAAAATATATAATTAAAAGATAAATTGCGTAAATGAGAGGATCAAAGATATTTCCAAGAAAACTAAATATGTACATAAAAATAGCTACTTTTAATTTGCTAGATCATACGTTAGAAAAAAAAAGAAAATGAGTGAAGTCAATTAGTATTTACTCAATTAAATGTGATTCTCATTAAACTTTTGAATTTAGCGCTAAAGGATTCAACTTTTAGACTAGAATTGCAAACATTATTTTTGAATATAAAAATTCTAAATTAAATTATTTCAAAAATTGAGCCAAACTGTCCAGGGTTATATCAGCTAGAATAATATAGTCTTTAATAAATGTTTCAATTATTCAAGTACTGCAAAATAATATTAAAAATTGAAAAAAAACTATCTTGTTTACAAATAAAAATTAGAATATAACGGGTTGAGTTGAAACCGGTTGCGAAAGTGTCAGGTCTAGTGTTAGCGCATGACTGGGCGCAGACGTAAACCCCGTTTGGAGTGCCGTCACATAAACACAACAAAACATTGAAAAGCATTGAAAACATGGCGAGAGGTATGACTTTATTACAATTGATTTTAATTTAATTGCAATTAACATATGGTTTGTTACCAATAGGTAGAGGTCGCGGACACAAAGGCCAGAAAAGGCACTTCACGTCACCAGAAGAACTGAAGGAACAGCAAAAGGATGGCTGGAGACAAAAGAAAGAGGGCGATGACGATGAGTCAGAGGAAGTGGAGAGCGGTTCCGAGTTCGATACCGACTCTGAGGGAGAAAACGCTAAAAAGAAAGGAGTGTCCGGACTCATACAAATTGAAAATCCCAATAGAGTTCAGAGGAAATCCAATAAAAATCTGACATTAGGTATGATTTTGGCCACAAATTTGACCCTTAATTACAATTTTTGAATACCTGTGCACTAAGAGGGCGCTTCCGGTGGCGCTTCTGGTGGCGCTCCAGAGGTAGAGGAGCCTAAGGTATTGTCGCGACGCGAAAGAGAAGAATTGGAGAAACAAAAGGCTCGGGAGGCATATCAACGTCTTCACGCTCAGGGAAAGACAGATCAGGCGAGGGCTGACTTGGCCCGACTCGCTATCATTAAACAGCAGAGGGAAGAGGCGGCCAAACGTCGCGCAGAGGAGCTAAAGGCCAAAGAGGCTGACCTCAAGGCTAAGCAGTCGTTAACTAACAAAGCTTTGGGCAAAAAGTGATGTTATGTCCAAAAACCTATTTTTATTGAATTCCTCTTAAATTTCATTTAATTTGTTTATAAGTTTTAAAAACCATTTGAAGTGAAAGTTATTAAAAAAAAGGAATTTTATTCACTTCTCATTAGATTTGTTATCATTTTTTTTGACTAAATTTTCATCAAAATATTTAACTAATTATTAACTAATTTTTATTGGATTTAATTGGAATCGATTTTCTTTATGCAAACCATAAGAATCTCAAAACCATTTAACCAAAAACTTGTTGTCATCCCTTTTCAGGTATATTTCAGTCCAATAAATGAATGGCTAAAATACTGACCATTTTTTTAGGAAAAGTCTCTTTTTTTTATTCTTCACCACAAAGTTTACGACAACTCTTAGGGATTCACTGAAGACTTCAGTGAAAAGTTATAGATCTTTGGCCGTTGGGTCAACTCATTTCAAACTACAATTTCTACTAGAGTTTAGTGTTTTTGGATATTTTTGAAAATTGCACTTGATCATTTTATTATTGAATGTAATTAATTTTTGCTCAAATGAAAACTGAGCAAGGATGTTTTGTTAACAATCATAGCCTAAGAGTTGTTTTTATAAATTATCAAATATTTGTTGATTTTTTATTATAAATTTATTAATTTTTCATAAATTAATTAAATGAACATGATAATGTGCTTGCTCACAGTAATAATACAAAGTATATAATTGGTCTCAACTTAAAGATACAATTGTTTGACATTTTAAGTATTAATGATTCGCTTTTATCACAGTTTTCAAAGAAAAACCAATTTTTAATTCTTAAAATAAGTTTAATATCTATGTCTAAGAGTGGGCGTACCATAAGCTACACTTACCATGATAAATTGTTGAGGGACTTTCAGTTAATCTTTTGATAAAAGTATCTCTTCATCGGTATTTCAATTGTCTAAAGATTGAGTCAATGTTTGTGTTGTGTTGTCCACAACATTCCAAAGCATTATAGTGAATGTTGCAAGCTCTAACGAGATGTAGCAAGCTTAGTTATTATTTGAAAAATGAGAATAACTTACAAAGTATTTAATATTTTAACGTTTAAGTCGATATACTTTTCAATTATCAAAGGATTTAATGCATTAAAAGATTAAAGTCTATTCTCAGAGATATCTTACATATAATGAGAATCTTTGGGGACAACGAATAAAAAACTTTTATATCTATTACTAGATATAAGTCGTAAAAGCATTTCTTATCGCAAACAACAAATATAATAATGAAAACAACAAATAAGAGGAGAGGGAGAGAGAGAGAGAGAGAGAGAGAGAGAGAGAGAGAGAGAGAGAATCAACTTATTGCAAATAGTAGACAATTTTATGCTCGTTTATATATCAAAGATGACCAAGATGATCATAAGACTACATAGGAATAGCTTTTTAATTGAAATTAGCAAGGTAAAAATACAATTATTTCATATTTAATATATTGATTGATAACTATATTATAATTTTTATTCTAAAAATTCTGTTCTAAAGAATTGAATAACTCTTAAAATATAAAGAAGTGATGACCCATTGATTGTGAATAAGTTATGGATCGGACAATACGTCAAATAAAGTCTAATCTGATTTATGTCTCAATTTTATTTAAGAATACAATCCATGAGTCCATTAGATATAAAATAGAGATAATCTGATATCAGTGGACCTCAAGGGATATCATTTGGACAATAAGAAAATGAGTGAATATGGATGCGTGAAGTGCTCCAGAACTCGGAATTTGCCTCTTCACCAAAGTTTCTTTCTGATGGCATAACATTTCAATAACTGGCCAACCAATGAATGTTGAGACAGGAGGACAGGGAGTTACGAAACCCACAGAATAACTAAATTGTATCATATATTGTTTTTGCGTCAAAGACTTTGTGGTCAAAGGAAAGGCTACGGACACGACATTACGGTTAATATAAAAAGTGGAGAAATCTATTAACCCAACCATTATTGTTGAAATTCAACGGTGGAAAACAGATAACAATATAATTCCAGTGGAAACCACTCTTTCCTCTACTATTTTCAACATTACATTCATTGCATCAAATGTTTCATAACTTTATATAAAAGTAAAAAAAAATCCATAAAATAGTTTTTGTTTTCTACTGTATATAACATTTTGTGATTCACTTTTCGAAAAGTTATGAATCCATTTATACTTCATATCTATTCGGTAATAACCATATGTTTGGCCACAAGTTTTGCTTTTTCGTCCTCTTCTACAGTACTTAGAGTTGAGAGAAAATTACCGGAAAATGTATTCCAACTCAAAGAAAGCACAACAACTATAGAACCCGAAGTTCTTGATATCGACGATGTGTTCGCCATTCCTATCGATGACTTCAGAGGTGAGCCATTCCTTCCATTCATTGAATAAAAATTAACCAAGATTCTTTAACCAATATTTGAGACTATCCCGATTATATTTTTAAATCTTTTTA
This sequence comes from Galumnidae sp. Gr-Ori-00277, assembly GCA_034700165.1. Taxonomy (NCBI): domain Eukaryota; kingdom Metazoa; phylum Arthropoda; class Arachnida; order Sarcoptiformes; family Galumnidae; species Galumnidae sp. Gr-Ori-00277. Next base: position 13,537 of record JAQIXI010000232.1, on the reverse strand, counting down.
AAAACTTATAATAAATTTATTACTAAATAATATGTAAAAGATTTCTATCAAATTATTTTAGCTAGATTATATCATTGAATAGCTCATCTTGCTGAAACTAAACATTTATATGTTGTAATGATTTGAAAAATGCAATTTTTATAATTGATCTAGAATACTATGAATTTGACATCAGCACTTGTTTTGGAGGATTATCTTTATATCGAGATAAGCTTTGCTGGATTAGTGGACGAGAATCACTTGGAATTATCATTTTTACCAAGTGTAGTTGTCGAGGTGATTTTAGTTTCAAATAATTAAATCCAATTCAAAGTCAATTGAATTGTTTTAAGTCTATTTAAGTCTCAATAAATTCAAAACAATAATAATAGACATTAAAAATGAATATAAAATAAGTGTTTATTTTAGTAAAAACTATTTGTCATATATTTATCAATGGATTAGACTATTGGTATGGAAGACGTCTAAGAAAGCGGTCTCTTTTGAGTTCAGATGAAGATAATGATATGGATAAGAGAAGCCAATACCAGCCGTGGGGCGGCAAAAGAGCAAGGATCCCCAACATTTTCCAATTTCCCAAAGGATTTAATCCAAACGGCGGTAAACGTTCTGATAGTGGTTTCAATGGAGAGCCAGTGGACAAGTCTCGCAAACGGACCAAGACATTCCAGAATTGGGCCGGAAAGCGAACAAATAATGGAAAGTCATTTGTCATATGGGGTGGAAAGAAGAAGAGGGCCGACAGCTTCAGGACGTGGGGCGGAAAGAAAGCCGATAGCTTTAGAACATGGGGTGGAAAACGGGCTGATAGTTTCAGGACGTGGGGCGGGCGCTGACAACAACTCAACAATAAATTAATTCATTCAAAATAATAAATAAATCGTTTTCTTATGTTTTCTATTTATAAATTTTATGAAAACATTTGAAAACTGGGAATAAATTGGGAATAATATTGGGGGTAAAACAAACCTGGAGTATTGATCAAAACAATGTATATTTACTATACGTAAATAAATTTTGAATTTTTGATCTAGTAAAACTATTTTTGAATTTGAAAACAAATTTATTTGGAACCAATTTTGAAAAAAAAACTAAAATACATATTAATTGATATTATTTTGATTTACATTAAAATCAAAAGAAAGACAAAAATTATAACATTATAGCAAAGAGTCAATACCAATGAGAGACGGCTTATGAGAGGACTGTCCGCTTATTTCTTAAGCAAATTGTAATACTGAGATCCATAGCCATAATTGACAAGTGGACTACCATAGAGGCCATAGCTTGAGCTGTAGGACGGGTAGTTATAGCCGTAGAGGCCATAGCCGCTATAGCCATAGCCAGCACTGGGATAATAATAGTTGGGCACAACGTATTGAGACATAGCGACGGCCAACAGAGCGAACAAAACGATCTGAACGTAGAAAATAAGATTAAATTCAGACAAAACTCTTAAAATCTATAATAAGACACTTACTATGGCTTTCATTTTGGCTGAGATTTGGAGGGTTTGTTTCGTTTGCGATCGAAAGTGAAAACTGATGCTTAGGTCCACATAAGAGCTCTTATTTATACTCAAACTCTGACCTTCAAAAATGGTCTCTAAGAACAAAAAATCTTGATAAGTGAGATGAGAGAAGGGATCACTTTTTGGGGAATTTTATCTCATTATAGGTTTATAGACCTCTTACGGGAAATTTCGGATTCTTCTCTTCTCTTCTCTACTCTACTCTTAGACTTTAGGCCACTCACTATCACTACTATATTAGCCATAGGAGCCATATAAGTCAGGTCAGTCAGGAGTCGCTCCTAATTGAAATTCTGTTTATGTTTATCTTTTAAAAACATACCAATAAATAAGTGAATATATTATCAATAAAACATTCCTCGACTATTCTTAACTATACTCACTTAAATATTGACCACTGAAAGTCTCAAACGAACCGGTTTACCTCTAGTCAAGTGTTAATTTATAATTTATAAAAACTCCATTTTATTAAAATTACTCCAAATTTAATCGAATTTAAAGTTTATTTTCAGTTAAATTCTTTCGATAATATAATAAATCTTTAAATAAAATCTTAACTAAAATTAAATCAAAAAAAAATTTTTATTGACTGAAATTATCACTAAATTTCAGAATTTAAGAAAAATATATATTAATATAAATAAAAATTATCGCACGATTTGATCTGGTAAAGTAACTTGATGATTTTATGCAATATTTCTGTCATGACTGTCAAATTGTTTGTTATAAGTTTTGAAGTTTTCTTGGAGATGTTGTTTGATGACCAAGGCAAGAATCTCGTTTTTCTTTTTAATTGGTTTTTGTTGTTTCAAATGCTTGTCCTGTCTATAAGTCAAATAAGTGGGATTGAGTCCAACCCTTAGCCCACTATAAGATGGTTTTGTAGTGGAATTGAATCTATATTCTGGTTTCATTCCATTGTAGTTCGGCTTAAAGACAGAGAGTCCGGCCCGAAGTGCACTATACGATGGCTTCATAATCACATAACTCGGTTGTATTCCAGTAAATGTTGGTTTGATTACAGTAAGAGCTGTACCGGAATTGCCTGAATAGCCATAATTCCATATACAAAGGCATTGAGTAATACTGAGAAAGATGAGTGTGATCTGGATCAATCATAATTATTGAATGGCACGACTCAGAAAGGGTTTGAAGGACTCACCGAAATGTAATTCATTTTGTCTTTAAGTAAATAAATAATTTAAATAAAATGTTTAGCCAAGAGGTGAGTGAGAGGTGAGTGCAATGATTTGACAAAACTATAAACTCGTCTCTGAAGTAGTTTTATGTGTTTTCAGCAAAACTAGAATTTTTTTTTCATCCTCTTATCAGTCAGTAGTCTCTCTGCTGGTCATACCAGTGGTAGTTCTGGTCTAACCCTGCAATGATCTCACCACAGATCAAATAAATCACTTTTCAATTAAATTCTTTTTTTTAAGTCTTGTTCGGCACAAAACCAAAGATAAGATACTCCACTCTATATAAGCCTTGTGTGACATTGAACTTGAATTCTGTGCCCACTTTGCATATCAACAAATTTGTGAAATAAATTTCAGAAAATCCCCTTTGATTTTGAACTCATAAAATGACATTTGAAAGAACAAGATTTTTATGATAGCCATCTAATTCTATCTATTCTACCTAGATATTTTTTTCATTCATTTATAAGTTTAATGACCAAAGAAGGGGTTCTAAAACAACTGAATTTTGGAATTCCCAACAAAATGGATGTAAGAGTGAAGGTCGCAATTTTTTTAGTATAAATAGTGGACTTTTTGTCTGAATCCAGACATCAGTTTTCTGATCGCAATTCACAACAATTTGAAGGCATTTTTGTGGTGAGTTTTCTCTAATACTTTTAATTATATTTAATTCTCTTAATTTTGCACAGATTTTTATATTGACTCTATTTGTGCCATCAATTCATACTTTACGGGTTAAACCTATAGTTTGCCCGTAAATGATATGGACTCTATGTCTATGATATTCCCGTTTGGATGACTTGGTACTCTCAATATTATTACAGTCCATAAACTTATACTTATGGGGCGCCAATAGCTTATGGTTTACTTAAGAAGTAAAATGATCTCAAATGGCTGACTGTCTCCATCGGTATCCACTCATAAAACAAGATTTTACCTCAAAAACAACCAAATCTTCAGTTCTTATTATTTGAGAATTGATTCAATAAAATATTTATTTGAGATATGATTACAAAAATTATTTTAAAAAATATTTATTCTTTATTTAAAATAATATGAATTGAAAACACTTTAATTGATGTTATTTTTGTGTTAATTTTGTTTTTCCAAGAATTCTATTTAGAATATGCACTCACTTTGAACTTAAAATGAACTTAAAATCGATTTAAAATATAATTTATATTAATTTTTAGTGAAATTCATTAGTTTTAAGTTTAAATTCAAAGTTATCTATATAAAATGTAAAATCAATGTCAACTAGGTGCTTTTGCGAAATTAATTTTATGTCCTCTACTGATTTTATTTTGGGTGCTATCAAGATGGGATCTAGATCAAATTGTTTCTTATGATGTCTTATAAGGGCTTAGATTAAAAACCATCCATAATGAGTCACCCAGGTTACTCTTACCTTGTTCATTTAGAATGAAGGATAGGTTCCTCCAAAATGACTGAATTTTGTTAAACATTGAGTTAGTGTTCAAACGAAAACATTTTTTGTTTTTCCTCTTAAAAGGAATAAAATTGTAATCTTGATTATCATTGATAGGATGACTTTCGATCATAGGTAATGACGCTCCGGGCCTTTTAGCAGAAGTTGAGTGCATCCAATTAGACATAATTGGAATCTCTTGAATTAATAATTTTCAAATTCAAGGATAACTTATTTTTTAAATTTTAATAAAAGGTATATAAGAAGACGATATCCACTGAAATCAAGTTATTTAGTAAACCATTGAATAAAAGAATACATTTGTTTACTCAAAGAAGTGTTAAATTATTGCTTGCATTCTAAGCAAGCATGAAGTTCTCATTTTATCAGATATGTATCTTGCTTCTTTTGTTCAGTGGTCTGGTTTTGGCACAAAGGAAACCAAAGTCTGGACAAAGGAATTGCAATAAAGAAGACTTTGATAATCACTCATCAAATGTGTTTGGTCAGTTTGGTTTACCTGAGCTCAGCTTTCCTGAGACACGAAATGATTTGAACACTTACTGCAAGTGAGTCACCAATTATTACATGAATTTTGATTAGAATCGCAATAAATTTGTTGTTTTATTTATTAATTAAATTTTATTTATTTTGAAATCTTATCTACAAATGGTTTCGTTAACTTTGAATTTATTACTTCATTTGACAGCATTTCCTAAAATTAATCAAATCTTGACATCTAATTATCTATTACAATCTAAATTAACGATTACCGTGGTTATGTTCAAGATAAAAAATCATAATATTTGTTTATTTTTTACTAACAATACTATTATTTGTAATTTCATTTCTAATTAGAAAAGCAAAGGAAAGCACAGAATTTGCTAAACAATACGGACAGAACTGTTTAAAGAGCACATCTCAAACATTGATGTCTTTGGCAACATATAATTTTGACCAGGTCAACAAGCAATACTGCGCTAAAAATGGCAAATTGAAGGACCAATTTGTATCCTGGGCCAAATGTGGTAATAAGGCTAAAGTAAACACTGAAAAGTGTTGGGACAAAATGATTGTATCCATGTCTGTCACCCATAAAGTGAGGAATAGTAAGAGTAGAATACCTATTATTTGCTGGTGAGTACCACTCTTAATGAACCTGGAATTAGGGCTAAAATATATATAAATAACCACCTAGTACCTATTACGAGTGGATTAAGTGCAACAAAAAGGCGATGCAAGAGATGGGCGAAAGTGTTTGTTCGAAGAGTGCTGTTGATGGCTATGATGTTCACGTCAACAAAGCATCCGTTGATTCAATGAACTTAATTTGCAGTCGATATGAAGACAACCCGGTTAAGTGCAATAATCTCAAGAAGGAGTTACCAAAAGAGAGACCCAAAAGACTGGACAAAATGCCACTCCTCTATGTTTTCGACATTTTTGACAAACTATAATCGATTTTCAATACTAATTGATAGCAATCTTTTCCTTCTTTTCTATTTACTTCTATTTAATGTTTCACTTAAAATGAGTTTTTCATTATTTCTCACATAAATTGTGAAAAATTTTTGAGAAAATTATGTTTTTTTAAATAACACTTTTCTTTTCAATAACTCGTTAAACATTTTAGTAATTCTCTTGAAATGTGTTAATGATGTTATTTTTTGTGACTTACCTTATCTATTTATCGGATAAGGATTCAGAGGTGGGCACTGACAGGTGGATGACATAAATTTTTAATGAAAGTACAAAAATTTGATGGAATAAACTGATTAAGAATAAAATCTGGGATTCATTTATTACCACTTCTAAACTCTGGACATCTTTTATTCTAATTTGTGTTAACACATAATATGCATATACTTTCCTCGTTAAGACATCACGACTTTTAGAGGTCGAGATTGAGCTTCGATTAAAAGTTAGAATAATTACTTCTGATTATAAATAATGTCAGTAATAATGTTAACGTGATTTCAATCCATGTCTTTTTTCAAGTTTTTTTCTCGCTCATTCTCTTCTTTTTTTTTTATAAAAACAAAAATTTGTAATAAAATTATTACTAATTAATTGAAAACAAATTTTAGAAACAATTTTTTAAAATTAAAAAATGACTTTATTTTCCATTTTAGAAATAAAAACTATTTTACAGTTTTAACCATTTCTTCAAAATTAAGCGAAAAATTGGTTAAAAAGAGTGAAATAAGGCATCAAAAAATTGATGTTACATTTTGAACATAATCAGTTTCTAATTATTGTTGTCTTAATATCCACCGTGGTATCCATCATTATCACCTCCTCGGGAGGATTTGCCATAGCTGTTGTCATCATCATGATCATCATCATCATGACCATAACCTCCATTGTTTCCATTGTCACCATATCCATTGCCTTCATTCTTGTGGACCTTGGTCAGACGCTCTTCTCTGACTGGCTCAATAACTTGGATGACCTTTCTGTAAGGCTTGATGATTTCACGGAGCTCTTGGATCACGGGTTTAGTAACTTCATGGACGAGATGGTGGGGCTCATCATGAGATGAGGATTTTTGGTAGGAACCGCCTCTATTCTTGTGCACCTGTTTGACGTAGATCGGAGAGGACTCGGTCTTGAATGTCATGTAGACGGGAAGGACACCACCGGGAACTTCGACGTGAGTGGAAGATTCCTCTCTATGTGAAGGAGTGTGAATCACTTCGATGTCATGGTGTGAATGGATGGGCAATTCAATTCCGTGTCCACCGTAACCACCACTACTACCGCCTCTACCGCCTCTACCACCATAGCTCTTGTAAGCGGCACTTAAGCCCAAAAGCACTGACAGAATGAGAAGCTATGGATAGAATAAATTTCATTATTAGAAAAAAACACTGAAATACTTGTAAATCACATATTGAATATACCTTGAACATTTTTCAAGTATATACTTTTAGTAATGAATTTACTAATAGAAGACAAGAGGAGAAAGCACTGAATGATTTTCTGAGACGAATGTCAGTGTCTTATATACTAAAAATTTTGGGAAACACTCCCAGTATTTCATAAGATCCCAACAGTTGTGAAATATTTTCTAAAATGGAAATACGGTTTGAGATTAAAAAATAGTTTAACAGTTTATTGGATTAAAATTTCGATATAAAACTGATATAATTGTATATAAATTTTGTTTGTGTCGACCCTTCCAGCTATCAATTTGTAAAATCTCTTTTTCAGAGCACAAGGTTAGTCGTGTTAGTCGAGCACAACTCATATCAAATCAATTTTGGATATCCTCTCAATATTCAAGTGATGAGGAAAAGTCATATTCTATGTTTACTCCTACGATGCTTTATATATTTATCATGGTTAGATCAAATAATATCTGAATAATAATGAAATTATTCTTATTTAAATATAATGCATATTTGGAAACCCTTGGCTATTGTTGTATTGATTTTCTGTCAATTGAGGAAAATTCATATAAAAATTAGTCACTTGTTCATTTTAATTGAGCACTCGATCGATAATTCAAAAGAGGCGAACCATTAGCTATCTATTGAAGTTCGTAATAATAATAAAATCAAGAGCAATCTGGGACAATTACAGAAAATGATAAGCTAAGTGTTTTAATTACTCGTTCTGTTCATAATTATGTAATATATTTACTAATGTTTCCAAACATTTCTCTTATTTGATTCAAATGTTATATTATTTGAAGAAAAATTTCCATTTTATTTAGAACTGAGAATTGAGTACAAAATAATTGAAATTCTTTAATATTTAATATTAAATTAATTAAAGTGACTAATCGGTCCTATTAAGAGCAAAAGGTGTGCCAACCAATCACTTTCACTCAAATATCGATGCATTTTGACTCTTAATTAAGGAAATATAGAAAATATATACAAATTTGACTATAAATCCATATATTTTATATTTAACACTTGATATATTATTTGTCAAGATAATAAACTAGCTCATTTTACTTCAACTAGATGCTGTTTTTCAAGCTCATCCTACATAATATACAGATTACATTTTCTGAACATCAACTCCTCTCTGCTCTCAGATAAGACCCAATTAAGCCCTTAACCATTCAGATTACAAATACTGTTTTTCCCTTTCGGGTTCGTTACGGGCGATACTACGGTTCAATACTGGGTTATGTCAGGCGACCGGCACACCTCAGCTCCAAGAAACGATTTGACCCCCAGTCATTTTAGAAACTTTTATTTTTAAACTAAGTTTTTAAAATGAGTAAGGCATTTTATTCATTTTTTTCAAATAATTTATTGGAATTTATACTAAAAAAATAGTTTACAAATAAAAAGTTTACAAAAATTATTTATATAACACTTTAAGTATTGGTTTTTTAATATCCTTTATATGAATCCATGCTTTTATAGTCATCGACTTTGTCATATCCCTTATCATCGCCACCATATCCTTTGTCATCATCTCCACCATAACCTCCTCCTCCATTGCCACCATAGCCTCCCTTGCGTTCACCCTTGTGCACTTTGGTAAGACGCTCTTCCTTAACTGGTTCGATAACCTGGACAACCTTTCTGTATGGAGTGATCACTTCTCTGAGCTCTTGGATGACGGGTTTGACCACTTCGTGGACCAATTTGTGGGGCTCATCGTGAGAGTCTGATTTTTGGTAACTGCCCTTGGTGCCTCTATGCTGTTGCTTCACATAAACTGGAGATGACTGAGTCTTGAATAACAAATAAACGGGAAGAACACCACCAGGGACATCCACATATGTTGAGTGATCCTCTTCGTGTGAGTCAGAGTGAATGATATCCAAGTCGTGGTGAGATTTGACGGGCAGTTCAATAGAGTGGTAGCTCTTAGAAGCGGCACTTAAACCCAGTAATGCCGACAAAACTACAAACTGTAAGCAAAAGTTTATATATTTATTGAAATAATGTTATCATATAGAAAGTAATATACCTTGAACATTTTAAAATACAATTTAAACTGAAAGACTAATGAAATGAAAAGTCGAGTCAAGTCGATCGGAAGCGAATGATATACTTAAACACTGAGACCAGACTTTATATATAAATCTATAGCGTTTAGAATTCCGGGTAAACCCACCCTTTCAATGGTGTCATTTAATCGATAACTTAAGGATTTGATTAAAAATATATTTTCGACTAAAAAGTTATTAAAAATTTTGAATTAATTACGGAAAGAGTAAACAAATAACAGTCAGGAAATTGAAAAAAGACAAACAAAAATCTGAAATTAATTTTACTTCTAATGAGTCCGACTTTGATTCAATCGAGATATTAGTTCTCCAAATGATTTATCAGCTATTTTTTCAACTATTTAAACCTGATTTGTGTCCGGCGTTTTTTTACTCAAAATATAGAACACACGCTCACCATATATTAAGACCACTTTTGCTTTCATTTATAAACTTATCTATCATAGGATCGCATTCTTGCATTCCTTCACTTTTTTTCTTTTATCCAATTATTATCGTTTAATAACTTATGATTAGTTCCGATCGTAGTTTTGCTTTCAAATAGAAGTTAATTAATATTAATTAAAATTTCTTTATTCTAAACGTTATAATAATATTATCCTATTTTTCATACAATTTATCACAAATTGTTTTAAACAACAAAAATCTTTATATCAAAAGATAAAAATCGGTATTTTGTTTGAATACAAATACTCTATAATTGCATTAAATTTATTTAATCCATTAATGTTTTGTTTACAAAACGATTTAAATTTTATCTTTTTTATTATCTGAATTTTATCCCCGATTATGATTATGGTTATTCTTTGTTATTTATTAAAGGATTAAATTTTGGTTATGAGTTTTCAACTTTTTAATTGATTTAAACTAATTGTAAGATAAGAATACATGTGTTTCTTAGCCACGAGCCTAATTTTACCCTGATTAAATTCTTTTCACATCACTAACCTGGAGTCCTATCGAGTAAATATTTTGAATTAAATATGTAACCATTGGAATGTGGAAAAATTTGAAATTAGATATTCAAGGAAGTTTTTTTTAATTATTAACTAATTAGTGATATACAATTATTATCCAAGTCCAATTTAATTTGTCCCAAAAAATTCTATTTGAATTTAATAATTTGCCAAAAATACTCAATTTAATCTAGATTATATTTAGTTTAAAAATGGATTTTTTTATCAAAATTTTATTCACTTAATTGATGTTAAAATATACAAATGACTCAAAAATTATATGATTTTTGATTTTTTTATGACAATTAAATGAAATGATTTTATAAATAAAAGTTATAAATAAATTACAAATTAATATTCAGTAAAATTCTGAAAACTTTTCTAATTGATCATGATAATTAATCATGGTAGGCACCAAATTGTTTATAAACATGGCTATACGCCTGGTTTCCATGGTTGGTTCCATATTCATTATTGTGTCCACTGTTGGGTCCGTTATTATACCCATTATTGTGTCCACTGTTGTGTTCGTTATTATAACCACTGTTGTGTCCACTGCCATATCCATTATGACTGTCTTTGTGAACCTTGGTTAGTCTTTCTTCTTGAACAGGTTCAATCACCTGGACAACTTTTCGGTATGGTTTGATTATTTCTTTAATCTCTTGATAGACAGGTTTAACCACTTCGTGGACTAATTTATGTGGCTCATCTTCAGATGTGCTCTTCTTATAACTACCCTTGGTCTTCTTATGTTTCTGATCCACATGAATGGGTGATGTCTTGCTTTTGAATGTCATGTGTACCGGCATTTCGACCGGACCCACCTTTACTTCAACTTTTTTCTGCTCAATATGTGAGGGCGAATGAATGACTTTAACACCAGAATCGTATGACTTTATGGGCACATCATAGGCATCGTATCGACCCATATATGCGACGCTTACACCAAACAATACCGATAAGACCGACAGCTATTCATTTAAACATTAATATTTAAATTAGAATTTATTTGAACTACACTTTACTAAAGGTATGTAAATCTAATCATTTTAAAGACATTAACATAGAAATAAACAAATGGTTACAGTACATACCTTGAGCATTTTGATGAGAATTCGAACAAGTAAGATTTTGTCTGAAAAACACCGAAATTAAACCATTATATATGAACTCATGAGTAGAAAAACTGGAGTTATATACACAGACACATTTAATAATAAATGTTACCCTGCCCACTTTATCTCGACAGATAAGGTCAGTTTTATTAAAATAGAGTAATTTACTGGAAATTATGAGAAATCAATGGAAAAGACTTTTTTTAATTCAATTGGATTTCCGTTAATTCTCTAATTGAAACCTCACTATAAAACCGGATCCCATTAAAGATATAAATTATCATAATTTCCAAATTAATCTGATTGGAGAGGAAATTAGAACAGGAACACTTTCGTTTTCATCTTAACTTGTTTTAGGCAAGGTTATCTTTACTCATATTTTCATAGGAAATAAGTTATTTCGAATAACAGTTTTTTTATTTTAGTTTTTATTATTCACTTCTTTTTAATTGATTTAAAATAGTTGAGCACTAATTCTTATCTCAATTACAATCACTTGAATTGCAAAACAAAAGATTCAGAGAACAATAGATATTATGTTTCATATAATTCATATAAATAGGATTTACTTTAGATTTAATTCATAGTTTCTTTTTAAATAAATTTTACTTTTAATGATTAAATAATTCTTTAAAAGAATGAGTTTTTAACGAATAAATATAAAACTTAACATAAATTGACTTACATTTGAAAATAAAAGAAAAACTAGAATCTGGATCAATGATACTCTCAGGGGTTATATCTATACATATTCTATAAAGAATTGTATAAAATATTTATTTGATCCTTTTAGGCACAATTAATCTTGTGTTGTTACAAGTTTACATTTAAAAACTCTATGGTTCCTAAAATGCATGAAATTTAAACATAAATTGTTTGGGAATTAATGTATTTCTTGCGATAAAGGAAATAGAATCTCTTTAAAGCGATTGTTTGCTAGATTATTTTGAATTATAATTTACAAATTACTTTCGTATAATAAGACCAAAATTAATGAACTCTCAATAAATTCAGATTTAAGACAATTTGTTTTCTTGAGTTATATCGAAAATAAATGATTTTTATTACAGTTTTAATAAATGATTGAATATATTGTAATGAATGGCCTCATAAGACAATTATTAAGTCTTACCATAAGGCAGGGAAGTAATGCAGGGTTGGGACGGCCACAGGACGCATACGGAAAGATGGATATAGAAGGATAGGTCGTTATAGCGGTTCTCATAGAATTAAGTTAGTAACAGCCCTTCTGCTTGTTGTGACAGATGTTCATTAGCACCGCTGCGAGGGGTGACAGTCATTGATGGCATTTCTGACCGGTAACAGTACCTACTGGCGCTATCATGGACCTAGTGCATCTAGCCACCAATCATTTATTCACTATTACTTCCAATACGAGTTTTATTCTGGTTTGCGTATAATTTGCAATATTTTTCTATTCACTAACACTTAGTTTTAGTCCTCTTTTTATTTATTTTTAAAAATTTATTTAAGAATTTTATTTATTCATTAAAAGTAAAATTTAAAGAATATATTAATTTATTTTATTTAAAACATTTTTATTTTTATTTGTGATATAATTTTGTAATTCCTGTAAAATTACTTTTATTTATATACAAACCATTCCCAAAAAAATGACCAAGCCAATAAATTGACCAAAATTTCCTTGTTTTGTATCAATTCAGGTAATGTCAGCGACCAATAACTCGGATAAGAATTGCAAAAAACTATTTTCCGTTTCCATCAAAATTCAACTCAAATATTGAAAGAAAGGGTAAAAATAACAATAAAATTATTACCTTTTCTTCAAAATAACAGTTTATAGACTCATATCAATAGAATTATTACTTTATTATGTATTTTATGGAAAACATCTTTTCGACCCCTTATTTGTTATTTAGTTGAGTCTATTATTTATTAATAAATGATTACAAATAGAGGACAAATAATAATATCATCTATTCATTTTCTTCTTAATAGTTGCAAGTCAAATCGCCATAATGATTTTGAAATTTCATAATTTGACCTGGTTGTTGTGAAACAAAACTAGACTGATTATAAGGAACAAAATGTGAGGACATTAAAAGAATTATTTAGAGATTTGTATCACATTTGTGTTAAATTTGTTAATTTAATACTTAAAGGATAAGTTATCCAGGATAACAGATTTATAAAATATAATCGCAATTTAAGATTTATTTGTTGGTCACTCACAAGACTCACCCCTATCTCTATCTCTTTCTCTATCTCTCAGATAGAGTTTAATAATAAAAATGCGTTTTTATCTCACATGGCTAAAGGGAGGGGGTATTTCAAAATACCC
>JAQIXI010000231.1:0-29442 GCA_034700165.1 Galumnidae sp. Gr-Ori-00277 | reverse complement strand
AGGTCAACACCAATGCAATTGTCTTTTAGTCTAACGTCTCATCTAATTATTGTCGAACCGAAATGTCTTATCAAAAAACAAAGACAAATATTAGTGAATCACTATTTAGTCTTCAATTCAAAATAACTCTTCAGAGATATTTCTGTTACAAATATTTTTATTATATGAAGGATAGCATTGGGTATAGTCTGGGTTTATGTGAAGCAAATTGTCTGCAAAATTATTGCAGATTTTCAGCGATGAAGTGATGATAAAAGTGACGATTTATATAAATGTTTCTTCAATTCACTCAAGTGTTTGCCTTTTCTCATCATTTGTGCGATGGACAGGATCTCCATTCCATGCATTTAAATAAATTATAAAATTAACTAAACTTTAAATTAGAATTAAATTATATGACAAAACAATTCAATACTAATGAGATTGTTATTATTGAGATTGTCAGGGTAACTTTTTACTTAGATGAGTTCTAACTAAACTTCAGTGGTGACTGTCCTGTGTTTGATGCGCTTCCTATCATTAGGGGCTGACACGTAAATGATTGTGTTGTAGTGAATGTAGTAGTGATTGCAGTCATCCCCTCATCCCTTCTCACTATCGCATGCATTCCAATAGAAAAACTCTTATCTTTCAAAAGCAAATACTCATAGACTGTGAGAACAACTCTTTATCAGAAAGAAAGTGAGTCTTTCCTCAACTCATTCTTTTATAACATTTGGCATTCAGTTGTGCACAAATGTCAGCCCTCTTTACAACTCTAACTATCCATGAATTCGGTTTCAATTTAATCATTCGCACAGTTCTGACAACTCATGAAAATTAAAGCTCTAACAGGCCTTAACCTCAGACTTGACTTATAGTTTAGACATATATTCGACACGATTTGTGTTTTTTTTTCGCTACCAATTATTGCTCAGAATTTTTCTCAACACTAATGTCAAGGCATTGTATGCAACGTATGGCTCATCCATTATGTAATTGTCTTCTAAAAAGTCATGTTATTAGTCGGTTGTAAAAAACATCACATTTTAATCTTGACTTTTGTGTAACGTTTTTGCATTTTATTCGCTTTTTATCTAATTATATAACTTTCGTATAATAAGTCGGTTTAATTTCTGAACCAAAACAGAAGATTAATTGGTTTTATGTCTTCAGAACTTTTAATTAAATACAATATAAGACTAAATTTGCATTTCCAAGACCATTGTTATAAACAGTGAGCAAACGAGCAAGTTCATTTAACCAGTTATCTGAAGATTTTCCATTTATTAATTCCTGAAGAATTCTCAGGAGATATCCTTCGGGGAAGAACTCAATAAACGGTGAATAAGACTTTTGAAGTTTTCTTTTTAATATAACTTCATTGAAGAGTTAAATTAAACTCCAAGAGAGACTGCCTTGGTAAAGTCTCACAATTCTATGAGATCACATAAATAAGGATTTTTTAGATTAAAGTTTTTTCTACTCTTTTCTTATTAAAGTGTATTCGTTTGCATATTTTCTGATACTATTTTTAGTGTCTGTTTAGTCGACATCTTTTCAATAACCGGTCAAATGATTTTCTAAAACAAATTTCAAAAGAGATTTGTGTTAAAAACCTTTTTAAAGATCGCCTTATATTCTGACTAATCGGTCGGAAAATAAATTTCTTTTGGAAAACTTTTTTTTCACGGTTTTAAACTTCAGACAAAGGATTAGCTCAATTTTTCTCCATTACGAAAGATTACCTTTCATTTAGACCTCTGTTTGCCATCAATTGTGTTCCTAAAACTATTTCTTATTGAGTTCTCCAAGTTGTAATTCCGTTATATTTCACTTTTAATCCCTACAAAACTTTATTCAAAATTTAACACTTTTTTTCTTTTGAGTATCTGTTGATTATTGATAAGCAATTCGATCCGTTTTTTAATCTGAATAGTTTTATGAAGGCTTTTCATAACAGTAAAAGTGAACATTTGTTACAAAAGTCTTTGTTTTGTGTTCTATAAATTGGAATAATTGTGTGCTATTGAATGCCATCAAAATGAAGACTACATTAAGACCAAAAAAATGATAATTTAAAGCATTTCATTAGAATTTATAAACACAAAAGTTATATTTGAGGCAATTCTTGTGCAAAATATATCAGCATTTGGTCGTAAAATATATGTTTTCACGAATAGCACAGCATATAGTTTAACACCACATCCCTATTATGTTTTCTCTTGAATTCTAACATTGCTTGATAAAATTTAATCTTAATGATAATGAGAATTTTTATCAAATTTTATTAGAAATTAAATTCGAATGTTGCATGTCTATTTTGTATATTTTGTTCTATATCCATGGTGATTTTGACTTATTACTATTATTAATATTACACTAAAAAATCGTTTGACTCAATATTCAGTGAATACTTGTCGTTATAATTCGATGTAAAGGGAAAGCTTTGGGCCCTCTTTTATAAACGACAAAAAAAGGAAAAGTGTTTTTATCGTTTGAATGTTATTTTTAATGTTTGAAAGAAAATGTGAGACTTTTTATGGCATAAAATTCATATTAAATTCAAAATAAGTTTCATTTTTCGACAGAAGTGGGAAATGAGAAGTTTTTGATAAAAAAAAGTGAATTAACAAAAAAGAGTCTGAAAATACATTTAGAGATCTCATTAAGAATATTACAGAATATTAAGAATATTTATCACTCGTATTGTTTGCCTCAAAGCCATTACCAATCGATTCGAGTGTCTCTAATGTTATTCAATGTTAACGAGTTTACAATAGAATTACATCTAATGATACCATAATTATAATGAAAAGTTTAGTTAAAGACATTAACATTTTTTTCTCTTTTTAATTATTAATAGAAATGGTTTATCTCTTAAATGGTTAATACAATCGAGTTTTGTGCGAATCAATAGGTTTTTGTTTGGAAACAAATCATTTATTATTTATGTAATACTTTTGTTGTTTGACTTATTGTTAGTTCAAATCTTTGTTTTACTTCAGTCTTTACAAAATCATTAGTTATATTAAATTTTTGATGTATTTTCTGAGGTTTTTGGGCCTTATTTTATAATAAATCAAAAACTTATCTGAACTTATGATCGACACTCAACCACTTTTGATATTTTCTGAGCCCTTAAATTGAGGCAAATGTTTGGTCTGACATTTAAGCGAATCGTTTAAATCAGTTTATGATAATTACATTATATGCAGTTATTATTATTATTATTAGTTTATTCTCACCTCTTATTTGTAATATTTCACTGATTTATGTCTGAATAGATTTGTTCTCAAAATGTATAATACATTTGGTTTGAATCAAATGAATTAATGTTTGCATTGATATAACATTACTTAAATATATGGCAAACAAACTAAATTATTCAAGAGTCAAATTCATTTATTAGCCATTCTTTTGGCTTTGGTCTGTATTTTGATCTAGATTAATAAATGATACTTGCTCAATAAAAATAATTAGGAATTTTTATGATCAATAAATATTTGAGATTTGGCCCAATATTTACACATAAAATAGAATTGTTGCATTACCATGATAACATAATTGTGCACTTTTATTTCTTATACTCATCATTGTAGCAAATAAGTAAGCTAAATATTTGCTAGTTTACTTTCCGGATTATGATTGAATTCTCTGGATGTTCAGTGTTTCCAACAATAAAACGTGATTTGAATTTAATAACTTATGTTTAATATAAAAAATGTGGAGTTTTTGGAGATAAACAAAACAATCAAAACTGTATTCACAAGAGTTTTGTTTAGGAATTATTTGAATTCTATTATTGAGAATATTCTGGGTTTTATTGTTTACTCAGTCAATGTTTTCACTGTTTGTTTGTGAAGTAAACGAATTGTTTTATTTGTTAACTAAATATAATAGACTTCTATTCAATCGATTACTCTTTACTCCACTCGAAATCCGTGTATTTCTTGTGATTTCTGGTAATCAGTGGCTAAATCTAATGACTCATTTTAATGGATCCCAACCTAACTGTAATCGCTATCAAATAAAATAAAAAGGAATAACACGAAAATGCACTAAAAACTACTCTTAATCCAAATTTGAGTCCAGAATATTTTAGTTTGAATTAATTAGTACTTCTTTGGTGGCACTCATTCGTCAATTAATTGTAAATTTAAATCTAAAATCAAAATTCGAGAAATTCTATTCACTAATAACAGGGTTTGACTCTATTTTTAGTTTTCATAGAAATTGGTTTATATTTAATTAATTTTAATCAAATGATAAAACCATTAGTTGTGAATCAAAATGAAAAATAGGAAAACATTTCGTTTAATAAAAGTATTTTCGGATAAAATTTGTTGTCTAAAACAGTGGTGTTGTATAACGTTTTGGTGAATCCAAGACATGAATATATGTATAATTTTTGAATACATTCTTTTGGTTCAGATCCTCTCCATTAGTCTTTGAAAATAATTTATTTCTGGCAATGATTTATAGTATCTGTCAGTTCTCTCATTCTCTAATGTAATATATGTTTATTGCAGACTTCGGTATTAGCTCTGGAAAGCAAGACTCACAATCAGGTACTCATTTGATTCCGATATAATCCTTACTTTTATATATTAACTCAAATAAAATTAAAATTTGTATTCGATATAAGAATTTTTCGCTAAAATTCTAATAAATTAACGCAAAAAAATTACTGAAACTCTCTTACAATTTGTTAACATTTTTTTTCTCCTTTCAATAGTCTGTGGGTTTGTGTTTAATAGCACCGAACGAACGAATGGAAGTTTCACATCACCAAACTATCCGGGTATGTATGTGCCAGAGTGCTGGTCGTCACTCACTACTATTATTAGTGTTAAACGTTATGTAATTATTTGGTGTTTCGCTCAAATGAGTCCTTAATTGAATTGTCTCTGTTTTCTCTCTACTCCTGACACACACTTTACCCCAACCTGTGCTTTAGGTCTGTACCCTCGCGACACAGAATGTCATTATTTTTTCTATGGAAATACATCACAAAAAATTCACATCACTTTCGCTTATTTTGATGTCGAAGGAGTGACGCCGTAAGTCAATTACCATTCAATTCAGACCAACTCTTCTTTGGTTTCTATTATTTCACAGTTTTTTATATTTCATTTCACTTACATTTGTTCTCGAATTCTGTGCAATCATTTCAGAGATAAGAAAAGTACAAATTTAAGGCAATTTCGCATATTTTATGATATTTGTTACTCAAGTAATGCTTCAAATGATTCAAAAATCATTTGAATTTAAATTTAAGAAAAATTTGTTTTTATATAAAAAGTTGTTTTTTAACTGAAAAATCTGAATATCAATCATAAGAATTATGGAAATTATGGCTGAATTTCTGAATAGAAAATTTCTGTCGGAATATTGAAAAGTAAGGGAACAGAATATTTGATTAATTGATTAAATATTTAATCTAAAGATATACTATTAGTTATAACTTGTATTTAAATAAGCGGTGATTAAAATATTGAGTCATTTTGAAAGTCAGTTCAATTGAATTACTCTTAATTATAGGCATTAAAAATAAAAATCACAACAAATTGTTTTACGATTCAAATCTCAATAACTTTTTGGCGAAAAATTAAATTAAATTGAATTAAATTTCTATTCATTTAAATGTTTTTAAAAATTGTGAAACCATTTGAAATGGTTTTCCATATTTTTAGAATTACTTTTAGTGAAATGATATTAATTTTTATGACTTCACGCAAAATGACTGCAATATATATATATAATGTGATTAAAGCCCGAAATTATTGATTCTCATTGTGTGCCAGACTTTTGGCCAATGATTTTGAGGCGTTCCATAAAAAATTCAATTCAGCGCCAAATTCTCATTCTTTAGGTTTAGATCTTTATTCTGAATTCCTCGCGAAACTCAACCCCTGTTCAGGAATTTTGTATATATTTTCATCAAAACCTTTTCCATTGAAAAGATTTTATGTTTTTTCCTCCGCTTTTCTTAGAGTTCAATGAAATTCCAAACTTTTCTATAGATTTAACTCAACTCTTGATTTTAAGATCAGATTCTTTTCAGTTAAACAGAAATTATTTAAATGAAGTCAGAATAATCTAATCCTTAAGTCAATTTGTTCCCAAATTCTGGAGGAAGAATTTCCCAGAGCTTTGGCAAAATTGGATGAAACGTTGGAGTGAATTGCCTCTAATCTTATTATCCAAACAATTTTTATTAGATTAATATTTGAATTATATTTTGTGAGCCATTAATGAAAACGTGATTTCAATTCAAAACATATTTTCACAGATAATGGTCTCAAAAGCAAATCAACTAAAGATAACAATTGTTTTCTTAATTCTCTTTTATATATATTTCATTAAATAATTAAAAATATTTAATATTTTATTACTATTTGTTTCCTGAAATTCCTTAATTGTTACTCAAAGTCAGTACTCATTTAGTGCTAATCGTTATAACACTTAACAATTTTTTCAAATGATTTTCAGCGATGAGTACATTAAAGAGATTAACTCTAATCTGGAAAACCTGTAACCGTATTAACTCACCATAAATTGTGTGTAGAGTCGAGTTAAACAAGTAATTGTATCTCGACCATTAACTTTGAAGTATGACCACATCTAAATTATTTTGAAGGCAATTAAAATGAGCGACAATTTTATTGAAAAATTGTTGATTTAGTTATTCTACGAAACTATAACTCAATTTTGTTTAAAACCTATTTTACATAAAACTAAAATGTTTTAATCGATTAGAATTTTTTTTTGTAGAAAATTAGAAAATTATGTTAAGTTTAGTTTCATTTAATTGGATGAAGTCATTTGATTTCTGGTCAGTTCTGCGATAAATCATTCTGTGATCCAATTTTTCTGTTTCTAATGTAATCTCATTTGATTGTAAGGCATCGCATGGATTCTAATGAGATTGCATTTAGTTTTGGCCACTTTTTTGTCACAAATGGAGTGCTTCTAAAAATAGCAATTTTTAGAAAAACTTATTGAATCTCTTCTGTTGACTGTTATACATAGAAGTTGCATGTTCATGTGTTCATTGCATGTTTCTTTCTTTCCATTTGACAGTTGTTTGAGAAAATCTTATAAAAATTACATTTGAGAAATCCAATAGAATCGTGGAACAACTTATTAATCTAGTAAAAAGTGTTCTATGGCTCAGAAGTTAAATTGAATTCGTTGTCATAAACTTGTATTTTGTTTTCTATGCTTTTGAGGCCTTTTTTTCTAATTCTTTTTTCGTTTCATTGTTTTCTCTTGCAATCAACTCAAGTTTAGACCACTCTTAGAGAATAAGTATTACTTTTCTGGACTTATATATAATTTAAACTATTTTTCGCTGCTTTAGAGCCAGAAATAAGAAAAAAATCGTTGAAAACTGTTGAGCTCTAAAGGAATGTCTTTCGTATCAAATCTAATATATTGAGAGAAAAATTGTTTTTTCTTTCGCTACATTACATTCAAAATCATTTTATATTTCGTTTCTAATTCAGACTAATAGGAGTTCCGTTCTCTTCAATACCCGATTCGTATCACTTGTGTATTGAGAGACCCATATAATGAGGAGAAAGTGAAGCACAGAATTAATTTAATGAACTTTTGTGTGGATTATTCGACACATTCGCTAATTTATGGCTATTCTTAGGGAAAAAGTGCTTATCTTTCATAAAATGAATAATAAATTGAAGGAACAGTTGCTTTGGAATTAATAAGCAGTTTATTTGAGAAACGGATAGAAAATTAATATTAAATAAGCATTTCATTAGTCTTTTTCTATTTTCTGCTGATTTTTAGTTTTTCGAAGAAATATTTGACAAATTTCTTAACAAATGTATAATTTATTGATGGAACAGATGTACGACAGAGACGGCCAGTGATTACGTCGAGTTCTCTAACTATAGGACAGTTGACCGAAAGCTGTCCCGTCATTGCGGTCTTAAACAGCCTAAAACTGTGGAGTCTGAGGGAGACTTCTTCAGAGTTACCTTCAAAACAAATGACAGATTTGACGGAACGGGTTTTGAAGCGTTTTATCAGTTCAGAAGTATAGAAGGTTTGTATGATTGGCTTCTCTTAAGAAATGTGTATCTGATCTCTGTTTTTGCCAATAAATCAGACGATCGCTGATAGACTTTTCTGGTGTTGTTTTCTATCGATTTTTGTTTAAAATTCTTTGGTTCACAACAACAACATTTATTGATTTTCCCAGAATTCCTAGACTTTACCTCAAAAGCTATTTTATTCCTCAGACAAAGAATTCCGTTATTCCGTCCCCTTTTCACAGAAAGTGAATAAACTTTTTGATACAAATTTAAAATTTAAATCACTTTAATTAAAGTACTTTAATATAAAACAGAAATTGTTTGACGAATGTTCTGATCATTGAATCAATAGTTTTATTGGTTTTTCATTATTCGAGAGTCTGTTTAGAACTGGAATCAGATACCATTCCTATTGAACGGCACAGCTTTAAACGCCTACTTTTTTTTGAAAGTCTCAGTCCTGTAGAGCACAACCATTATTCAAATAAAATCTGTTTTTGCTGTTAACTGACACTAATTTATCACTGGTTTAGATCCCTTTCACGTCAAACCAATGCGAACGTCTTCAGCTTCAGTACGGAATCTCTCACTTCCACTACCAGTTGTGCTGTCGATCGCTATAATAGTGATATCAAAACTGTTCTTCAATTCTATTGAATTTACAGAAAGAGTGGCGAATCAAAAGTAATAGAAATAATTAGATTTTTAGATCTGATGAACAAATCTAATCAATGGATGGAATCATTGGTTTCTGAACTCCAATTCTAAACCAATTATTCCTTAATTCTGTTCACAAAAATTTCTTCCAAAAACCAGAAGTGCCTACAAATTGTTATACTGTTTTGTTAGAGAGTTAACAGATGGAACCGTATGTATGGATCTGTTTTATGTCTGTGCACTCCATCTATCGGCTCAATACATAAGAGTCTATTGGTTTGTGCACTGACTTCAAGTTTGGAAAAGTTATCAACTTTTAGTAAAAACTTTTAATTAATGAATATTTAATTATTAGACCAAAAGAATGTGTAATAAAATGTGTTTTAATTATTTTCATTAATTTTTAATCGATTTGTTTTACTACGAATTGACAAAAAACTTTTAATTACTATTATTTACTATTATTACTATTATTAATATTTTTAAAGTTTAATCATAATATGATTAAATGATTTGTATATTTAAACTCTTTTTATTAATTCTTATTTTCAAAGAATTTAAACAAAAATTCAATTATAAGTGTCTGAGTTCTCACAATAACAGTATTTTAATCACTAATCAGTCATATTATACAAAGAGCTAATCGACAGTAAAAGTGATTTTCATTGAATAGAATATAAATATTTGTAAAATAAGCCAAACATTTCAATCAATTAAATGTATTGTATATTAATTTGATCTATAAATAGAAGAATAATTTGTATATAACTAAACATTTATTAACTGAATATTAAGTAATTTTATTTGTTTTTCTTTTTTGGGCCAAAAAGTTGTAAAACTTCCAGATTTTAATTGAAATGATTTTGATTTGATTCAAGTGATGCTCAAAAGAAAACAAATTGAAAATATTGTTAATTAATAATTAAAAACAATTTCTTTCGTTTATCAGGACTTGAGATCTCAAAATTTGCTTTTTTTTTATTTAACGGTTTATTATATTTTTTAGTGAATCAAATCCTTAACAAAAAAAAATCTGAAGTTATCTGAAGAAACTCTTTTGTGAAGAAATGAAACAAAAGACAAGTTTTCAAAATTAAAAAGAAATTCAATTTTTTAGCGATAATTGATTTTTGTTTAGCGATTGAAAACATGACAACTAATTAGTAATTTGTTTGATAAGCGACTTATTGCAAGTCATTAATCGATTTAATCAATAAATGAGACGAATAACAAAAAACCGGACCGAAAGGCCCGACAAACGAGACATTCAAGTGTTGTTTGAGGTCAATATCAGGCCTAAGAGAAGAGATGTTCTTAGGTTTTACGTGAGCCCAAGTGGTGAGTCTTCTCACGGGAATAGACACACGAATTGAAGAGAAGAGAAGAAGTGCCAAAACGAGAACCCAGTAATGAATAAAAGGAAAGTATGGCTTAGAGTAGAGCCAGTTCTGGAACTTTCAGTGATAGACAACTGAAGAGAAACTCATTATATATAAGAGAAGAGAACATAAATAAAATATACATAAAAAGGAAACAACCGGTGCTTATATTCTTTACTTATTCGGTGCTTATTATCCAAATGATCGCCGAATATATGTATATTTAATGGCATATTATAGTCAAAACAGTGAAGAGTTGTGACGAAAAAATATTAAATATATGTTATGTTGAGTGCATTTTCTTCATTGAATCCACTTTTTTGCTGACTCTTCGCTCTTCTCAACAAAAGAGAGAACACATTATATACGGATTTCAGTTTAAAAAAGTTGAATATAAAAGAGAAGGCATTTCTTTCACAACTTTAGCTAACTATGAGGTGAGTGGACGGCACCGAAACTTGTTTTTAAAGATATACCCCTAACAGATAGAAAGCCGGCGCATATATAATCATCTGCCAGTTCTCTGCTGTCAAAAAGTCAGCGCTGGAGCTATCACTTGAGCTAAAAAGGCATAGCGGGGGAGCAAATGTACAAAATTAGGTGATCCAACACAACAACTTCAACATTAGTTCTTAAGGAGGTGTTTGCCATTTGAAGCACAGGTGAGAAAAGCGTGAAAATCAAAGGCAAAGCGCAAAAAAAAGTCAAACGAAAAGCGCAAACCGTGACCACCATTACTAACAAATATGTGTCGACTCCGGGCTCTGAAAATAATTTTTCCCTAAACTTTGTGTTTCTCACATTTGATATTTGAAATGAGTTTAGAGGTTACGCCCCGTATCGTCAAATTTTAAACCATTTTATGTCAGACTTAATAAAAATTAGTTCTAAAAATCTCTTTTGTTTTTTTGAAGAAAAAAAAATTAATTCTAAAACGAAAACAAAAGTGAATAACAAATTAATCATTTAATCACTTAATAATAAGTTTTTCAGTGAGACTGTGCCCGATTAGTGCCAGGGGTTAAACAGAAAAATACTTATTTTTTGTTGAGTATATGTTATCAAAGTTTTGGTTCTCAATTCTCGTCAATAAAATGATATGTTTTGGGAATTGTAATCATTATTACTATGAAAATGGCTGAGAAAGGGATGAATAAACCCGAAACGCATTTTGTCGACCGATAAGAACATTGATTGATGATAAGAAGTGCTCAAAATATTCAGTTTTATTGACCATAACTTATAGAACTTATAATTTTTAAGTTATTTGAGATATTTTTCTCATTTACAGCGATAGGCGTTAATATAGTGAACGCGAAAAGCGATGCCTCCATCAGATCATAATTACGCCAAACTTTAGTGTGAAATGTGTATTATAGGGGCTCTTATGGCCACAGGGCTCTGATCAACACATGGATAGGTATTGGCACTGCCATAGTGGGAGCCAGAGTCTAACAATTTTCGGTGATTTTTCATAGAAGTGCTGTTATCGGCAGATCCATCACTGAAACAACACTACCATAAGAACAGGATTTCTCACTCTTCAATCTGATAATAGCTATGCCCTCATCCAATACGTGATCCAACCATTGTTTTACAGCCTCTCTCTCTCTCTCTCTCTCTCTCTCTCTCTCTCTCTCTCTCTCTCTCTCTCCCTCCCTCCCTCTCCCCTCTCCCTCTCTCTCCACATAAAATAAATTCACTGCTTTATTGTTATTCGCAAAAAACATATTTAAATATAAAATATATTCTGAGCACAGATTGTGTTTCTGTAATAATGTCCCAAATATTTGGATGTTATCACGAAATCAGATCTTTGGACGGATTTATGTTAAACACAATGATTATGGAAAGTGAAGTAAAGTCTGGTTTATTTTTATAATGATATCCGCCAACCATTTTGTTAGTCGTTTATTAAAAAGTGATTAGACTTTAAATATGAAATGAAAAATTGTTTTTACTTATCCCTCATTTGTTACGATCAGAGGTCTAATGAAAAACCTGTACTCATATCTAAAGCTTCGGATCAAATAAAAAGGTTTTCTTCAAAATCAATTTAATCGTCAAAATGTTGGCGATAAGTGTCTGAACGCCGAAAGGTATCAAATGTTTGATAAGAATGAATGCCTGCAGTTATACAACAAATAAATAAATCAAAAGACGCGGCGTTTGACTCATTTTATTTTAATTATATTATTATTCTTACGATAAATCAAATGAGAAAATTATTTCTCGACTTTTGTTTTCATTGAGAAAAAAAAGGATCAAAAATATTATAAATTGAAAACTTTTTTAAATTCAAAGTCGAGACAAAACAGAAAAATGTTTTCATTTCAATCGCATCTCAGTATTCAAATTACTGTCGGCTAAAACTAAATGTCTTTTTACGGTCTGCAGACTTGTAATCAAAACAAAAGGCATTGAAATTACAGTTAAATATCATTTGTTTCTCTTCGCCGACACATAAACTTATTTTTCAATTAAACATTAATTTGTGTTTTCATTCAATTAATGCATATTTCGTTTCATTCAATTGAATTCAATTTAATAAAAATCATGTTTTATGTCATATAACGACTGCCAAAACTTTACTCTTAAAGTGGGCCCGTTGTAACTTTGATAAACAAACGGCTGCCATGTCTTTTTGAAATTGTTGCGCAATGCTTGCAAAACAGATGAATCAGTTTTATTCATGACGTGCGCAAAAACAATTTCAAAAAGACATGGCAGCCGTTTGTTTATCAAAGTTATAACGGGCCAACTATATTTAAATAAACAACTTTTGAATAATTGTGATGTCATTCGAGTCTTGCAACTAATCTGTTCAGTGTAAGAGTATTTACAAGTTTAAAGTTTGTTATATTTATTCTTTTTAATCTGAAAATTGAAAATCTTTTAATTCTAAGAAACTTAAGAGAAATAATTAATTTCCAGTAAAATAGACATCAGTTGACTTTAAGATTGAACCAAGATTAAAAATATGATGACTTGAATTAATAATAATAAACTTGGATAATTGAATAAACGAGTGAGTATAGTTGTTGAAAACTAATCTAATTGACTCTAATCATAATTATTCGGATCATTTATAAGTCAAATAAAATATAGCTAGTTTCAAATGTGATAAAAATATTTTCTTGTTTTATCAGTTGGAGTGCATTTCATGAAGAGTTCAGTCTTAAGAGTAAATTATTCAGTTGTTCAAATTGTTCAAGGATATCTCTATTGATTAAGAATTCAACACATTCTTAACACGTTTTTTCGTTGAAGTAATGCTAGTTTTGAGCCGAAAGTGACTGTAATTTTAAAAAAATCAAAAATCCATTCAAATGAATGAATCAGTGATTAATTGATTGTAAGGAAAAAACTCATTCCATAAATAGCTTTACTTTCATTGAAAATATTTTAATTAATCTTTTGGTTATTTTCGCTAAATTTCTTTATTTTGTTTTTTATTGATTCCAACACTTAAATTAGTTCTCATTTTATTAAAAGATCTACAGATAAAGTCATTTAATTGCACTTCTTTATAGCGGTAACAAAATTTGCATGCTTATATTTAGAATGATGTTTTAAAATTTGTTTATTTTTCTTATTTGTCTGACTTTAAAAGTTACTAATTTTAAAAATACTAATTATATACTAAATATTACTAAAAATAGTAAAAATGAGAAAACATTAAAAAATACTTTTCAATAAACTTATAATTCAAAGGTTTGTATTAAAATGTTATTCATTTGAATTTGAATTAGATTTTCATTTTTATTATTAACTAAATTTAAATTATTATAATTTTTTTGATAAACTTTTATTCAGGCAATAAAAGGATTATTTCGTATATTTAGTGAAGTTCTTATAAAAAACAAGTTTTGTATTTAAAAGAAGAGTAAAGTAAAGTCGGTCTAAGAACTTATGTCTCTTATCAGTGACCAAGGGCATTTTCATAGACATAATTAATATAGTTTTACTCATCAATAATAATAAACTTTAATGGTTGACATAAATTACTCGTCATTATTATTCTTTTACCATTGTTTTAGTCAATTAGTCATTTTAAATATAAATATAATTTAAACAAGGACATTTAGAGTTTTCCACTTCTCTTTTGCTAATAACTTATTATTAATAGTAATATGAGAAAGTTATTAATTTTATGTAACCCCTGAAACAATACCCATAGTTTAAACTTTAAACTATAAACTATAGAGTCTAAAGTTTAGACTACATTTAATCGAAACTCATTTTCTTTATTTTTTTTTGTCTATAAGTCATTTAAATCATATTTAAGACAAAACAATGATTTGTTGATTCAGTTTTATTGTAGATCTCAAACACTTTACTTCTAAGGATTTTTTTTTGTTAAATCAATAATATTTTTATATAAACAAAGTTCTGACGATTGAGTCATAATGAAGACTAAAGTGAAAATAAAACAGTTTTTGGAAGTGTCTGACATAATCCCTGGTCATAATTCCATATAAGATTTTCATAAAATATGAATGTTCACATCTTTAAAATTTCCATGTTGCAATGTTTGAAATCCTCGTCCAAATGTGAAATTATACGGATTTCTCTGTAATATTTTTTATATTTCTTTAAAGATAACACTCTATGGAGAGGAGAGGGGCTCCCAATAGTGTGGGTTCTTTGCACTCGAAAATAATCAGATTATGATATAACACTTGGAATACGAAAATCTACTATTAATTGGTTTTTTATTCAACTCTTTTGACATATATTTTGTGTGTTTTCGTTCGATTATATTATTTGACATTTTAAAAGTGTTTGAATGTAATGAGAGGTTTATCTTTCATATCATTGACTACTAAAGAAAAATAAGTTATTAAATAACAATATTTGTATTCAAATATTTTTCGAGTAAACGTTAATTCTTAATGAAAAAGTGCTTTAAGTTTAGTATTGTTTGACGAATAAGTAGTGAATAAGTAGTGAACCCAATAAGTAGTGATTTTCTTCTTATTATTCTTCTCATAAGAACTTTTGTTGAAAACGTTGAGATCATTAACTGAAGTTCAATATGGGTGGTATCGCACGCAAGTCATACCGAATGGTTGAAAAACCGACTCAACATAAGTTCGTTACAAAAAGTAAGTCTTTGAGTCTTTGGTTTCTATTACTTTGAAAAGTTTGGGGCAAAAGTTGAGGCAAAAGAGCAAAACTTTTGGCAAAACCATAGAATAATCACTTATTGTTATGCATATGATTTGTGTATTGCTTTCACACTAACTTTAGCTCTGGTTTTGAATCATTTTCTGTCCGTCGGTTTTCTCTCCCCTTCGCTGTCAGTCAATGCGCACATTCTTTGCTCAAAGGTCTCAATGGATCGGGTGTTGGCCATCTATTTTGAAATGAGGCGCACCTTTTGTGAATAGCCTTCAATATCTTCCGCACTGGCAATAAGTCGATGGTGTGCTATCGTTTAAAACCGTGTGCTCTGCAGGTGTTCGTGTCAGGCGTTTTATGTCCCATTGAAATGTGGTGTTCACTACTATTTTCTATAAAATATTTCATTGAATTTCTTTTATTCGAATATGAATTAACTCTTGTTTTCAATACTAACATAAACTCCTAAAGAACTGACAAAACATTTCTAATTATATTTTAAATACAATGCAATGACAGACAGACTGAGAACCGGATACAAACTAAAAGTCATATATTTATGACATTCCTATGAGTTGATGACCGCTTAAGCTCTTCGTAATGTTAAGCAAAGATAAAAAGCGCTTTTAATTGACTTTCAAATGTCAATCACTTTTAAATACCGATCAATAAATTTCTAAACTAAGAAAGGTTTTCATAAGAGCTTTATGACTGAGTCCTGATTCCAGTCTTGAGTTCTGAAAATTTACTTTTCTTTCATGAAATTAGTTGTGAAGAACTTCACACCAAAAAACTATTTAATCTTATCTTTTGATTAAATGTTATTTTTTATTCCGAATAAATGATAAATAATTTATTAAATACATTAAATACATTAAATACATGTAATTTTCAATACTATTCGCAGCCATTAATCGATTGATTAGAAAATTAATGACATATTTGTGAATAAATTTTTATTTGAAATTTTTGTTGTATCAGAAAATTATAAAAATAAATCACTGCTTAAATCGTTTAACTTTAAATGAGTTAAACGAAACGCTTTTTGATCAGAATATAAATCAAATTCAAAGCTTTTCATTCAACAAATTTTTAGGAATACTTCTGGAAAATATCAAAATTTCAATGATTTATATTTTTCTTTACTTTCTTTTTTTGAATATATTTTTTTCTTTCTTTACTATATTTTTTTGTTGAGTTTTGTCGCCAAAACTTATTGCATGACTGACTTGTTATGGATTTTCCCAAAACTCTTGTCTTTGACTCTAAAAAAAATAAGATTTTTTTGAAACAATTTCCACAACAAACCAAAGAATAGTTTGTATTTTAATGGGAGATAACAACCGGATGCGTTATTTTCTGTCATTTTCTGTTAATTCTTTCAAATTTTAAAACATTTCTTTTGTGATTCGTTTTGAAAATGTATTTCTCTTATTAGACAAGTCTTCTAAAACTGGTTTTCTTTGCTATTATTTTGTCCATAAAATTATTTTTCTGAATCCAAATAAATAGTTTTATCGAATGGTTTTCCAGTGCTTTTTAATCAGAGATGCGCAACAGGATATAGAGTGTGCACTTATCATATCCAGTCTATATTATAGACAGACCAAGGGCTTATTTGAAGATGAATCAATGAAATTCCAATTATAGATATCTATGAGAAAATTTAAACGCCTTTTGACTAATAAAAAGATTAAAACAACTGATTATATCTTTGGAGTAGAATTTAGTCAAACAAATGATAACAATTATCAGCAATTCTTGACTTATTATATGTGAGTTCAGTAAACAAATACTAAATAAAGTACTCAATCTTATGCTCTCTCTATTCTATGCTCACTTCAAATCAAAAGGGTAAAATAGTACCAGGTTCACCATTGATTTCGGTATCTTTAAAATATACCGAATAATAAACAATGGAAGACATCTGCTTATTATAACTGTTCTCTTCAGGTAATTACAAATGTCTAAACATTCAAATCATTATTTTTAGGTATATCTCAAACAATTCAATTCAATCTCTGATTGTATTAATATTTCAAAGATTAAAATAGGAATAACCACTACTTTAGTCAAATAGTTTGACTTTTTTTTAATCAAATCACGAAAAGAAGATTCAAATGTTTTCCCAAATAACAAGTTATTCATCAATTTTTCTATTAGTGGTCACTTCATAACCCACTTCTCCTTTTGTGGGGAATATTTGCTCCAAATTTCGCCACTATTTGTGAAAATTTACTTAAGTATCAAATAAGGGATTCTCATCTCTTGAGGGATGAGAATATCCTTTACCTAAAAATCATTATTTATTTAAATTAACTCAAACTTGAATTAATTTATTTACTTCAGTAAAGAGCCGTTAATTCTAACAAATTTGGTTAAATCGATGATTAAATAAACGTCTCTGTATTTTGATCGAAGTTAGTTTAGGCGAAATGGGATTCAGCAAATTGGGTAAAGTGAGCTAGAACCTTTAATTGTATATAAAACAATAGAAAATCTTCTTAATCTCTTAACCATTGTTTTAGTTATCTCTTTATAAACTTTTTGAAAACTTTAAGAATGTTTGAGTTGTTTCTCAGTTTATGATTTGTGAGTCTCTCTTCTCTTCTTTTTTAAACCCATTCGTCAAAAGACTTTAAATTTACGGCAGATATCAATGATAAGTGATTTTTGCATAACTTTTTATTCAATTTTTATCAAAAAAGAAAAGTCGGAAACCCTTTAATGTTCGGATGGTTTATATTTTCGGTTTTATCTCTCATCAAAGTTTAATTATTTGCAAAAGTATTAAAGACATACCACTATAATTTTGACCAAGATTATTATGAATATAAAATTGATAAGAATATCTCGACTCAAAAACACTTCAATTGAAAAGAGTGTGTCATTTATTGTGACTTTAATTAATGGATTAACTATTGGTTTGACTCTTGATTTGTAGGATAATTAAACTTTAATTTTAAACTAAAATAATTAAAGTATTATTCGATTCAGTGCTTCAAATAATAGTGTCTTTCAAATGAGTTTCGGGTCATTTATATATTTGTAAATCACTTCTTTGGCTTAATTTGTTTTGTGATTCGATTCAGTGTTTCGTTTATTTCAGACGAATTGAAGTCATTTATAAGTGAATAATAGAAATGCCGACCATTTCTTCTCTGTCTTGAGTTTAGATTTTAATCTATTTATCCTCTTTTCTGTCGGATAATATTGAGCACTGGTTTTGGTATTAGTGGCGCTCAGTTTGTTGTTTGAGTGCTCTTTTAGTTTGCTATCAATTTTGAAGAAAAAGGAATTTCAAGTGATTTATGACTTCTTTTTGAGTGAGTTATCAAATGAAAGAAAATAAACTGAATTTTCCACAAAACAGAACAAAATAAGTTGCTTTGAAATAATCAAGATATACAATTTTACTTGCAAGTTGCATTTTTTTTATTACCTATATATATTTTTTATTATCTTTATATAAGAAGAACTGATTTAAAAGTAAAATATTATTAATAAGTTTAATTAAAGTCAAGTCATACCAAGAATATAATTAAATGCGAATTCAGATAATTGTATTCAATTTATTTTATTTCCCATTTTTTTCGGATATAAATCTTTTTTATTGCTCTCAGAGTTTGAGTTAGAGTTTAATCACAAAGTTTTAAGCGATTAATAATTTTCTTAGAATTCCTATGAATTGAACTAATTTTCCGACAGAATTGATGTGGAAATGGCTTTGAATGGCTTTTAATGATGTAATTATTTTTTCTGATAAAATATTAGATTTCATAAACAAAAAAAAATTATTCTAATCTCTCCCAGGAGTGCAATCCTTCAGAATAATCTCTTTTATTATATATTCTCTCTTCAAATGTTTTTATGTTCTTTTAATTCGAGTGTCTTTTGATAACGAATTGATTTTTTTTCATATTTTCATTAAAAAATGATGAAATGTTATGGAATATTTATCCAGGTTCATTTTCATTAAGTAGGAATTCAGATGGGAATTGTTTGAATTTTTTTCTTCTTGTAATTCATAGTCTTTGAGTTGATTAGCCTTTATTAGCGTTCAGGACTTCTCTGAGAATTGCAAATAGAAAGTGAATTACATGTCTTTGAAAATATTTCTTTTTTGTGCAAACGAACCATCAGTTTGAGAGTCAGTCCTAATTATATTGGTTTGGCTCACAAGTGATGACATGCAATGCTTCCACTTATGAGAGTCTGAGATATATTTTGCTGTAAAAAATTGTTCCGAAAATTATATATTTTTCTGGTTTTGCCGAATATTGTGTTAAAATAAACTGAAAGCACTCTTATTATTATTAGGTCTGTATTTGATTTTGGTGCCAATCTATACATAATCATCGGTGAACGCCGTCATTAGGCTGTGCGCCATCACTACTCTGAATGAACGGCCTGTCTGTGTGTTGGAAGCGGTGGTTTGATTGGACATTAAGCTGTAAAAACATATTTACTGTAAGTTTTGAAGAGAGAAAAGTTGAAAAACTAAAACCAGAGTGTCTTTAGTAGTATTACTGAATAGATTTGATTACAGTCTTTGCCTTTCGCTCTGACTTTTGAATGCGGTCTTTGCCTTTTGCACATACATTCACTTTATATCTCTGCCGGCAAATGGTTTAACAGAAATCGAGCCCTAAAGAGAGCACAGGCTTTGTATTGTCGTTATTTAGTATTAACTGATTTAGAAATTATTTGCATCTGGCGTACCAGCACTGGCGCATAAGCACTGGCCGACCAGAGCTCACACACACACATACTTTTGTCATTTAATACAAATACCGTATTCTCTAATAAGAAGCAGTAAATGTGGGCTTCATTTCAGGCGAATGTTATCTGTGCCCAACATTTTACAACCACATTATCTTTTATATGCGTGTCGTTAATTCTATCTCTAGCCCTGAGTTGTGCACCACTTCTCTCGCTATGCACTGCAATCTGTGACAAACATACAGAGAACCGACTCAACCATTCTATGCTGTTCTCTCGCAATGTTTATATCTCTAATCAAACTTCTTTTCCGTTCAAATAAAGTGACTCTGAGTTTGGCTCTCAATTGTTTGTTCTGTCGTTAAGTTTTATGAGTTTTTCTCTCGATTTTTATTTTCATTTTTATTTTTCCGTCGAAACTAAATCTGAATTTTAATTTCAAAAACTTTTAGTCGACTTCTAATGTGTTTTAATTTATAATAAAAATAATTGGTTTGTGTTCTGAACGTTATATTATTATTCCCAGAGATTAATGATTTTCCAAACAAATATTTTCCTCTCAATTCAGTCTCTGAAAGCCCGAGAAAAACAAAACTAATTATTGTTTGAATTCTAAGCAAAGCCTATGTCTCACAAAAGTGTTAAATATATGAAAACATGTTTTAATAAATTTGAAAAACGATTAAACAGCAGATATGAGTGAAATATAAAAAGAAGAGAATACTATTTATTGCTGGCAGTGTTGTTGTGGGCCGACACACATCTGAACATTGAGTACAAGTATGGGTGAGAGATAAGAAGTAAAACTACTAATTGCTATGAGGGAAGGCGGGGGTCACCTAACAGTGATGAATGGCAACGCCGTAAACATGCTTTCAGTACATCTCTTAAAAATTGTTAGTCAGAGATAGTTTGGCCTCAAGTAGTTGTGGGGAGTCTTTTGGACTTAAAGGCAATTTCTTTCCAATGGGTTGTAGTGTAAATGTTGGCCAAAAAACGCAATAATTTACTTATTGTGTGAATATATCTGTCAAATAAGAATTCAAATAAAACTCATTGTTTTCCAACTCTTGGCTTAGAATTTATTGTTGAGAAGACAGTCGTCGAGACAGTGGTTTGGCTGCGATTCCTCTTTGGTTGGCTCTTCCAAAAGGAATTTCATTCATTTGAAATGTTATTTGAAAAGTGATTTCAATAAATAACTTGTGATAAGAGTTGTAATTGTGATTCAACCGAAACTGAAGAGAAGAAAAGCGAAAAATTTCTTAAATGAATTGAAGGTTTGCCTCAAAAGTATTATAAGAAGACTACCCATTGTTTTATGATTGCGGCTCAGCTTCTTTGGGTATTCCAATTGTCTGCTTAAAAGTTAAGACCTAAGAGTGTAGTAAAAGTTATTCTCAAAGGAAAGGCATTTCGTTCTGCATTCCAACTGAACTCCACTCTTGACTCCAAACGAATAAAACTAAACCCAAAAAGTCGTTCCCCGTAAGGGACTACAACTGGTGAGAGAGAGAGAGAGAGAGAGAGAGAGAGAGAGAGAGAGAGAGAGAGAGAGAGAGAGAGAGAGAGAGAGCACCCGCCTCGCCGGTAGTAATTGGCCCTGTGCGCTCTCTCTATTTGCGTCGGCTCTTAAGAAGCAAACTCTACTCCAAAGAGTACAACATATATACGAGTGATAGTTAGAAGAGGAGACATTCAGTCGGCCCGGAATCACAACAGCATACAGTTGTGCTGTTCTCAACTCTGGCAAAGAGAGGCAATACAAGTTAAGCTAAAGACAAGTTTTCGAAGCACAAGTAAAGTGGAAGTTGTGCTGAGCTCTCAAATCAGTTGAGTCTTCGTCGATCGACGCACGCGTTTGTTTTGGACAAGACTTCACTTCTTATCTCTTCTCAAAACGCAATGCATTTAATTTAGTTTTGTTTTTATTTAATAATAATTTAATTAATCGATTAAATAGTGTTTTGTCTTATCTCTAATGTGACAAACGATACAACACTGATAACAACGAAGAAGTCTTTTAATCTGTTTTTCATGAATTGATAAGAGTTTATAAAAACTTTGTTTAGAAGTCATTCAGAAATAAATTTCTGCGAAACACTTATCCAAACATATGATGTCTTCATCGCATACAATGGCTTATCGTATGGCGTCGTCTGTGATATTACTTCTTCTGCCAATTTATTTGATGGCATCTGAAGTGCACACATTAAATGTCATGTCTGGCAAACCGAGTAAATGCGAACGAATAACGATTCCCATGTGTCAGGACATGCCTTACAACCTGACCCGAATGCCAAACCTAATGGGACATAAAGACCAGTCGGAAGCTGCCATTCAGGTCCACGAATTCATTCCTTTAGTAGAGATCGGGTGCTCTAAAAATCTCAAGTTTTTCTTATGTTCGCTGTACGCCCCGATGTGCACAGAACAAATTGATATACCCATCCCTTCCTGTCAATCCATTTGTGAAGAGGTTAAATCAAAATGTCTTCCAGTGTTGAGACAATTCAACTTCAATTGGCCACATATGTTGAACTGTAGTAAACTACCCGTTCCTAAGGACGGCTTATGTATGGAAGTGCCAAATAATACGGACACTAAATCAAGTAAACATAACAATCCATCCATCCCTTTGTCTTCATTGACTACAAAAGAAGAAACAAATGAAGACAAACCACCGAAGAATGCTTTAGAAATATTATTTCCTAATGTCTTCAGTCCAAAGAAAACCCATCTTTCAATAAATCCATCGTTGAATTCACTCAATACATATCCCAATTCAAACCAAAATTATGGTACCGACAGGTCGTCAAACATTGGAAATAAATGTTACCCCGAATATGTTTATATCCCAATCGCCAAACATTTTAATCAGAGCTCAGGTGTTTGCGCTCCAAAATGTGGTAAAGATATTCTTTTTACCAGAAATGATAAGAACTTTGTGGAGATATGGATGTGTATATTGGCCTCCATTTGCTTTATGTCGACCCTCTTTACAGTTCTAACCTTTTGGATCGATAGCCAAAGATTCCGTTATCCGGAAAAACCGATTATATTCCTATCGATGTGTTTCTGTATCTCAAGTGTCGCGTATTTAATACGAATATACGCGGGCTCTGAGTTCGTGTCCTGCGATAAGAGCGACTCCGGCGAAACTCATATAACTCTTGAAGGACTGGAGAACTCTGGCTGTATAATAGTTTTTCTTCTGCTCTACTATTTTGGAATGGCAGCAGCGATGTGGTGGGTTATTCTCACTGTTACCTGGTATTTGGCGGCCACCAAGAAGTGGGCCCACGAAGCCATTGAAGCCAAGTCCAGTATATTCCACTTACTTTCGTGGGCCACTCCGGCCATTCTTACTATAATTGTACTGACATTAAGACACGTAGACGGCGATGAACTGACGGGTCTGTGTTATGTCGGACACCAACACCCAAAAGCATTACTTTATTTTGTGATAATTCCGTTGTCTGTCTTCTCATGCGTTGGAATTTTAGTTCTTTTGTTTGGATTCGTCTCAATGTCTCGAATCCGATCAGACTTGAGATTTGACGGACACAACACAAATAAATTCGATAGACTTGTCATAAGAATCGGTGCTTTCACTGCATTCTATACGTTCCCCTCTATTTGTGTTATCGGTTGTCACTTTTATGAATATCAGTTGAGCTCTGAATGGCGAGAGTCAGCCATAGAGCGATCGCGAGTCTGTCACGACACCAACAATGGCTGTCGTCTTAATGAAAGCATACCTTTGAAAGAAATTTTTGTATTCAAGATCTTCATGTCTTTACTTTTGGGTATCAGTACTGGAATGTGGGTCTGGAGTAACAAAACTTGGAACTCATGGACTCATTTCTGTCAGAGCACTTTTGGCAGAAGACAGCGAAGAAATTTTAAATGTCCACAAGTGGTCCACAATTCACAATACATTCAAGTGCCGGTCCAACAGAGCCAGTCTGTGACCGCTTCCAGTGTTTTGTCTCAACACAATCCTCATTACAATCATATCTCAAGACAACAACTATACCATCACTCGTCGTACGCATCCCTCAAAAGTCAGAGACATATCCATCGATCGCATCGGAAGCACAGAACAGATAACCCGATAACTCATGTCTGATATGTTTATAATTTTTTGAAAATAATCGTAAATTTTGTAAATATGTTTAAAATTATATTAAACTTAATTTAATTTAAGATTTGATTATATTTAATAATAAATGAATATTTAAATACTTAATCGCATTAAAATTCTTTATTGAATTTAATATTTCCTTTTTATGAATGAAATAATCTTATTATGAATAATCTTCACATCAGCTAAAAAATGATCAGTCCTTCAGCTAAGAGAAGTGAGGGCTCATTAGTGCAGAAGATTTGCATATCGTTTGCCAAAAGAAGTCATGCGATTCACTCTTTTATTCAATGAAATAATGAATTAAAGCCTAAAACTAAATATAATTTAAATGAATGAGTCGTTTGTTATAAACATATTGAGGTTTGGTTTGCGTATAATTTTGGTACAAATCATATGCCAAATGCAGTATTGTATTACACCGACTGTTAGACGAATGGCACAGAATATACAAAAATTCCATTAATGCTTTTTTTGGTGGATCTGTTCTCTAACATAAGGCTTAGAGAATACAGTTTTTGATTTGCGAACAAAAATGACAGTAGTTTTAAAATAGCAATTTTGTTATGGAATAGCTCTGGTCTGCTCTGCTCTGGTCTATAACCTAGGATTGGGTGTCTCGGCTCATAAGACAACATCAAAGGCAAAGAAACGTCTCTTCGAAAAACGTAAAAAGCTTTTGGTTTGAGCTCTAAAGAAAAGCCGAAAGCGCTGTACGTTTTGGCACAAAGCCATCGCTCAGAGGATCACAACTAAATCGTCAGATCTTTGACTCAAAACGCATAACGCAGTGGAGCGTGAGCTGAACCCAGTCAACCACCAAAAGCTGGTATTACTTTTGCTATCCCTCTATTATGGCTGTACTATCCCTTAACCAACACAACAGCGAAACATATATACCAATAACTGAAAGAATGAATGCTTTTATTCTTCTCTTTACTCAGAATATGTTGTAAACCATTCAAAACGAAGAATTGCTTCTTAGGCTCTGAACTGAGACTTAAATTTAGACTAAAAGTTATTTCGCTTTTAAATAGAGTAAAGAGCACTGAATAATAACATAACATTTGATAGAATTGAAGAATATTTTTTCTGATCCATTGAATGACAGGAATTTCCAATTTTTATTAAGAACTCAACAAAAACTGAGCCGTCAATAGAGTGTCGAATAGTTTTCCACTTAAAAAATAAATCTTATTTGCCTTCAATTGAACTGAAAAAAGTGCTGTTTTTTACTAAAATAAGATAAAAGAGACTCTAAAAAGTATTGAATAATTTGTTGGTTTGCATATACTTAAGGAGTACTCGAATATCACTTAAAATAAAGCAATGATTAGAAGAGAGACAGACATCAAACTATCACTTCTAATCTATTCATTATTTGACTCAAAAGAAATCCAAATTTAAATGAAGAGCGGAATGCTTTGA
Organism: Galumnidae sp. Gr-Ori-00277; assembly: GCA_034700165.1. Taxonomy (NCBI): domain Eukaryota; kingdom Metazoa; phylum Arthropoda; class Arachnida; order Sarcoptiformes; family Galumnidae; species Galumnidae sp. Gr-Ori-00277. The sequence goes on along the minus strand of JAQIXI010000231.1, from coordinate 3,946 downwards.
AAGTCGGCGCTATCTCTAGTAAGTAATCTATGAGCACCTAGATTAAAAAAGCTGGCAAATGCCCCGAAGACATGAAAAAAATTTATGATATTTGAAGTAAGAAAAGATCGCTTCAAAAAAATTCAAAATACATTCTCTAATAGAGTGTTATTTTTCTGGCAAAAGGAAAAGCATTGGAAAAGGCGGTAATACTAGTTCTCCGGCCTTGGCTTTGATGGATAGTATGGATAGACATCGCTTGTGTTATGTTATGATGTCTAAGAGCATCGGTATCTATCGTGAAGGTTCGGCCCCATTAGTGTTAATCATAATATGTTATATGAAGATCACCACAACTTGAAGTCTTTCCACTTCTTTCTCAGAGATTATTAACGTAGGGTTGCCTTCAGATGAGTGTATAGTCACACCTTTTATATAATGGGATCTCAATATTCTTTTCAATACTCCTTTTCCAGTCATATCATTACTGATCGAATGGATAGCACTCTCTCTCTCTCCCTCTCTCACTGTCTCTAAAATATATGCAATCAATCAGTCAGTGTTTCAACTATTTTACAGTCAGTTCTATGTTTTGTTATCTTAACAGATCATAATGGGATCAGTTCTTTAAATATATTAAAAGTTAATTGCACCATGGCACTTACACTGGCACTTCCAAATATGGCCTCAAACACATCAATTGGTAAACATTTTTTATCAAAAAAATTATTGAAGAATAAAAAGAGAAAATTATTGGTCTTAAAGTCGTGGAAACACTTATTTATTGTAATTATTAATAGATTTAAGAATTGCCGACAATAATAGTTTTGGGGAACAAAAGTCTCTTACAATTAAGAGTTCTGAAGAACCGACGGATCAAAAAAGTAATTAAAGGCGTTTCCATTCGGAGGCAATAAAAAATTGTTGCCTCAATTCAATGACTTGAGTTTTAAAAATAATTTTTGCATCTTTTTTGAAGTCAGCGACTAATTCTTGTCGCGAATCTCACCTTAGCTTTTAATTATGGAAAAGAAAATGTTTCGGACAATCTTTTTATATAATGAGTGCCAATAAATCATTATCTCTACCGACACTCTAATGAGAGGTAAAAGAGTTTCAAATTATGGTTATATCACTAAAAATATTTTCTTCAATTAACTCCTGTTTCACAGGAAATATGTATTGCCGTCAGGAATACTATCGCAGAAAAAAATGACTTCGATTAGAGGCAAAGATATTTAAAAAAAATTAAAATTAAAAACCAATTTATATATCAAGAATTTATTAAAGCTATGGCCCGAACCAATTGGGAGCACATTATTAATACTGGTTTTTCTATTTGGTTCTTGCAATTATTAAAATATATTCTCCATGAAAAACATATGAAGAAAATATTTCTTTAATACAGAAATCATTCGCGAAAACAATTTCGGGTGAATTGAAAAGTCAAACAATGAATAATAGATGTGGAACTTGTTTTCATCCTAATTATGACTTTTCCAAAAAAAAAAAAACTAAAAACAACCAAGATCATTATATGAGCAACTTTAAGGATTAACTGATGAGACGATAACACATCGAATAAACTTTTATATTGAACTCATATTTCTTGAAAAACTAATTTATTATTTTTATCTTTTAATTTATTATTAATTGGTTTTAGCCTTTTTGCTCATCATATTCCACCTTGCTCATCACCCTTATAAAAGTTGAAAAAGTTCAACGCAATGCAAATCATGCAATGAATTAGCGATCGTTTTATTACATGACTTTATCTTCACATTCGGCCGAATATTTCGATTTAAAAGTATTATTATTATAATAATTATGTCTTAAGATTATAATCAAAAATCTATTGATTAGTTTGTTATGTGAGTGAGAATCGCATGAAATCCACTTTTTATGTCTTATATTTGGGACTGAAGTACACGTAATGTAAGTTCAAATCAAAATCTTTAAACTAAAACATAACGAAATGAAAATATAAGAGAAGTCTTACATTTGTTTAGTTTTTCTAATGAATTCAAAACAGAAATTTCCAAAAAACTCTTTTAACTAATGGTTTAGAAAATTCCTACAAAACGAGCGCTTAATTATATTTATTTATTTGTATTATTTCGCCGAAACTCTTTCTATTCTGAGCCCCTAATGATTGGCTCAATCCTTGAATTAATTTCAAAGTTTTATAGTCAGAAGAAATGCACAAATTCTTAAACAATAGAGTAAACAGACATTAGTACTGAAATTCGCCAAAAGAAAAGTCATAAAAAGTGTTTTATTAGTTTAAGACATTTCAAACGAAACGTTAAAATAAGTGATAAAATCCGACTTAAACTCTAACTTAAGATTTGAGCCAAAGATTTAGTAAAACTCCGATTTTGTAATGGAATTCAAATAAAAGATTTTATTGAAAACTATTTGAAAGTTTATTTAGAATTCTTTTCTCTTGAAATCATTCGTCAATTTATAAAAGTTTTTTTTCGTAATCGTGTTATCAATTATTTTGAGCTTTCAATCAGTTAATGGATTGTTAAGTCTTAAAACGTCTTAAAATGTTAGACATTAAGTCATTGTTTGATTGTCTCAAACGAACAAAAGAAGACCAAATCCTCTAATGATTTCAATACCATTAAGTCTTTGAAAAGGAATAAAAGTTGGGAACCATTTAATCAGATCTGATTAAAAAAAATCAGGAAAATATTCTAAGAGTGTGTGCAGTGCTCTGTGCAGTGCTCTGTGCAATGCTCTGCACATTCCTGTGAGGAATTAGTTCATTAAATTCTTTTTTAAGAATTTTTTTTATCAAAAATCGATTTTTTCTGCTCTCAAAGATTATATTCAAAGTGAAGAACTCTGGGATCTAATGAAAAATTTTTCTCAAAATATAAGATAAGTTGTGCGAAGAAGAAGACCTATCAAAAGTAATGTGTGAGTTGTGATTAGCCTCAAAGCAATTTGATTGGCAATCGATAGAAACTTAATTCAATACTTGAGTTCATTTAGTTTTTGCCAATCATTTGATAGAAATCCAAAATATTTCTCTCAATTGATAGACAGGCGCTGAATAAAAGAGAGGAAAATACAGTGGGAATGACTCTCAAATGCAGAAGTGTTCAGAATAATAATGAATGAGTGCCACAATTAATGTGCCGCTCATGTAATCAGTGGCTTAATTGCACTCAAAATATCTTATATTCTGAGAAAAGTCTGAATATCTTTAAAATAAGACAAAATCAGAACAAAATAATTGAATATATTTTTAATTTTAATTTCATTTATAAAATTATTTAAAGACATTAAATATTAATTAAGTTTTGAGTTTAAGTCAAAGAAAGATATTTTTCACAATTATTTCTCTCTCTCTCTCTCTCTCTCTCTCTCTCTCTCTCTCTCTCTCTCTCTCTCTCTCTCCCTCTCTCTCCTTTCTCTCTCTTCCTTGGTGAATACAGATGTCAAGGGATCGCCTCTGAGTTTCCGTTGGCCCCGAAGCTAACTATCGCTCGTCTTTTGAATGTGTGCTTAAATTTTCTGTTCGTCTCATTTGTGAAACGATAAGACTTTTTATGTGTTCAAAGATTATCAAAAGAGCGACGCTTTGCTTAAATAGATTTAAGTTTTACACAAAAAACTCTTTTATCTGATTATTAAATAGAGAAATGAATTGAAGGGAGAATCAAATGGAGGCCTCTCTTTGGGTCTCTTCGCCGCACGAAAGTAATGATTGCACTTATTTTTCTTAGTTTTGCCAAAAGGCACTTCTTTTTAATAACTAATACCTTTTGAATACATTTTTTTAGTGAATTCCTATTAAATTCCTTATCGTTTGTGTTTCTGATACGAAACCTCTGTTTTCAAGTATTGAAGCCCTCATTAAATCATAAATTTATTTTATTTTTATTACTTTTTTCCAAATTAGACAACAATTAATGAATTGTCAGAAAAACAGAACTATAAATGAGAAGCAAAG
>JAQIXI010000230.1:0-29450 GCA_034700165.1 Galumnidae sp. Gr-Ori-00277 | reverse complement strand
AGGGATATTAAATCACCAAAAGATCACCAGAAATAAAATCAATTCACAGATAAAATTGAGTCATCAATAAATGGTTGGAAAACTGATTCAATTTCTTTCAAAGTGTTGTTTCGTATAATAAATAAGAGTTTATGAACTGAAATGAAATGACTTTATATTCACTATTTTTTGTATTTCATTCGCCGTTTAGTCAAATATTTTCAACAATAATTGATATTCACTTTTAATTCACTGTTCAATCGCTGGAATGTTTCAAAAGTTAGTAATGGTCTCAGAGTTGCGAATGTGTGCCTCCGATGGCCGATCCGTAGTCGAGTCCAGAGGCGGCCGCCACTGCACTTAATTGAAGCATCGTTTCGGCTGAAGTGGCGCCGGAGTGCATGACTAGTGCAGTCGGCGCCACATCCGCTAAATGATGGGAATGATGTGGATGTGTGGCCGCTCCGATGTGGTGGTGATTGAGACGAAAGCCATGATAGAGCGCCGATTGAGTGGCCGTCGCCGCCGACTGACTCACAACAGAACTCAATGGTTGATGACTTGTGTTCGACTGATGATTACCAATACTATGAATCAGATGATCAGAACCACTGCTGGTTCTTAAAGAAGTGGCCTCATTGGAAGAGTCGTCGCCGCTATCGTTACCAGAATTAGAAGAGTCGTTAAGACCTTTGCCGCCCGACTTAATACTTGTGCCACAATTGGTTTTATCTGACGGATCTCTATAATATTATTTTAGACATTCAGTTACTTAAGTGACAAATCATTGCTTCAAAGTTAAGGAAGTCATTCGACACATACCTATCTTTAGCCTCAGCCGCTCTATCCCTCTGACGCCTATTTATAAAACAATTGGAAATAAGTGTAAACAAAATGTAATTCAAACTCTACTCAAGTGATAATTCGTACCTATTTTTGAACCAATTGCTTACTATTAGCACAAGAAGTGCACAAAACACAGAATATATTCATTAGATTTGTTTTTATTGTATTTTACACAAACCTTGAGTTGTTGTAAGTCCTGTTCCTTCGGCTAATTCCCTTTTCTCTCTGGGCGAGGGGTAAGGGTTGTGAGCGTACCACTCGCGTAATACGTTTCTGGACTTTTCTTTGAAACAATAGGATGTTTCTTCTCCGTCCCAAATTGTCCTAGGCAGTGGAAATTTGCGACGGATTCTATACTTTCCAACTGCACCTAATGGTCGTCCGCGAAGTCTTTCAGCCTCTATATAGTGAGCCTTAAGCCAAAGAGACTGCAATTTTGGATGAGATGATGGACTGAAGTTATGACTTTCCAATATTCTGTAGAGTTCTTTGAAATTACCCCTAAATTATCGTAAAAAATATAATTAACTCTTTTATTCTAAAAACTGTTTAAACACTTAAAGTAAAATATTTATAAAAGAATTTATTTCCTTAAAAATAAAACAAAACTATAGTTTGAATGAAAAGTGCAATGATTTGAATCAATTCAAAAATAAATTTTAAATTCAAGGAAATTATCAGTCATTTTGAATGATTAGAAAGCTTAGTTTAGCTAGGTGATTATATAGGTGATTATATTTAGAAAAGACGGAATAGTTTACAACTATTTTTGTAAATTAAATAAATCGCTTCAAAAAGTTTGAAGAAAATAATTGAAGAATAAAAGAAGTTATGAATAAAAGTATTCAAAGTAATCCAGGTCTGATTATATCAAAGGATTAGAGATGAAAAATTTGTCTTTCGATGATAAATATTCAGATAATAACTTGAATAATGTTAATCGTTATGAGTGTGTCTGCCTTTAGTTTATATGTATTGTATGCTATGGTGTGCTTAAGAGTAAAGAATAAAATATTTTCTAACTTTTATTTTTATTTAATTTTTCAAATAATAATCAATATTTTGAGTCTTTTGAAGCTTTCGGTTAATTAACGATTTTAAATGTTTTTTGATTCGGAGCACAGATTCTGTTGAATCCATTCAAAACTTACAATAAATAATAAATTAAATATAATTATTGTTTAACTTAAAGTTCATAATTAAGAAATCAATTATAGATAAATATGCTTGATAAAACTTAATTTAGACAATTCTGAGTAATTATCTTAAGTTAATACTTTGAAAGAGCCGTTCAATAGAAGTGTTTTAAAAAATATTTTTATTTTTAGTTAAAAATGCTTTAATAAATTTTAAGGAGACAATGCTTTGAATGACCATGCTCATGCTTGCTTTTATCGATCAAAGTCTGTCTAATGGCTAAATTCATGGGAATCACTAATCTTAAGATCAAATTTGTTCACAAATGATATATTCAGTGTTTGTTTGATTATTCAATGGACCAAACAATGCACTAATGATTAATCATTTGTTAAATAATAACAAATTTCAACTAAAAGTCACTAAAAGCCAACTTTTTGTAAAAACTGTTGTAAAAAAGTGTGAATCTAAACCGTGAAATTGGCCTGGAATTTTGTATCTTGATCATTTTAAAATAATAAGCGTTTGCTTTAATTAGTTTTAATTCAGAAGTTTTTGAGACAAAATCTTTTTTTGTGACAAAAATTCAATTAAATTAAGAAAATGCGAATCAAAACTTATTGAAGACAAACTTTAACTAATCAAATATGTAATCATATCAGAATTGTATCTAGGCACTGACATGTTTTAATGATACTAGGAGCAAATAATTAGTTAAAATTATAACGTTGATTAGCAATAAATACAACAAAAATTATATTTATTTTGAGGATTTAAATGATTTTCCCGTAAATTCTTGAACTTAGATTTGAATCATATGAGAGTTTTGTCATTTTTCACTCGTTTTTTGATCAAATTTATCGCTAGTTTTTGGTTAACTTCACCACAACTTCGCACAAAAACCAGACGTTTTTAAATTAGTGGCAAAGTTTTTATAAAACTTCCGATCGACGATATATTTAATTCTAAGTTATGGTTTTCACTGATATTAAACAAATTAAAAGGAATTCATTGATAGAAAAAAATACTGAAAACTTGTTTGCAATGTTTGACTTCAAAGCAAATCAATACGACTTCAATGTTTTGCAATTAATTTAAACTTTAGTTTTTACGTCAAATTCTAATGAAATGATTTCATAGAAAAAATAATTTTTCTTTTTTTTGACAAATTTTTAAATTAAATGAAATCAAAATTCAAATTTAATTTTTTATGAATGAATGAAATCAAACAAATTATTTCCATTTCTTCAAACAATTTCCATTTAGACGTCTTCTAAGAACATTTCATTTCAAAGTGTTATCAATTAGCGATCAATTTTAATCATTTCAAAAAAAATCCAATTAATAACTAAACTTAAATTAAATTTATCATATTCTTTTAAGTAAGCTAGATAGATTTAAATTAGCAAATGTTGCAAATCTGTTCAAAATGTGTTTATAATTTATGGCGATTAAGACATTTAAAGACAGTTTTCCTATTAATGAAAGTAAATTCAAAATTCTTTAAATTCAAATTTAAAATCAAATACTTATAGAAAAGACAACAAATTCTTTGGCGGAAAATAATTTGATTTTATCTGGAATTCAAAACTCGAGAAAAAACTAATTTTATGTTTATTTTAAAACTGTATTTAATCGGATTAAAACTTAATTGAATTTCGTTGACTTCTATATGACGTTCGGACAAAGGATCAAATGATAATTTGACTTTTCATCGGTTGCGGAACGAAAACTAATATCTTCTTCAATATCATGTAGGCATTGAAAACTAATCTGGTTTAGTTTACTTTAAATTATATGAAAAATTCTTTTGAAATGAAATGAAGAAAAAAAATATATTCAATCAAAAACTTCTTTTAATAACATTTGTATCACATAATGAGATAAATAAAATCAATTGAAATGAAAAAAATTTATGACTTTTTAATACGAAGGTTAGAACTGATGACAAACCAAAAGTAGAGCCAAAATTCAACATTTTTTTATATAAACTGCGAATCAAGAAATCATTGATCGGAAACTAATAAAAGACTGAATTGAATTAATGTGAAATAAATGCTAATAAACTTTAATCTAGATTAGTCTAGATTTGTGGTTTGCAAATATCAAATAATTTCAATAAAATGTTTGATCTGAAACTAATTTTTGTATTTATTTCTCATTGATATTCACTAATATTAAGATTAGATATGATTTCAATAATAAATTTATTAAAACGTTTATGTTTAGCGTCAAAACCCAATGCCTTTCCTTTAAATAATAGATTTATAGTCTGTCTATAAATTTAGTCACGAATTAAATAAAATAATCAAAAGAGTATTAAAAATGGTTTTTGCATTTAATATCAAAATTAATACATCAAATAAATATGTGATGAAAAAGTCATTTATTAATTCAATGAACTGTTCAGATAAGAGCACTCTTTTGTTCATTTCATTCGCATGAAAATCAAAATAAATTAAATCGTGATTTTGAGACAAAAATATTTCATACATCGAATCGTCTCTCTCTCTCTCTCTCTCTCTCTCTCTCTCTCTCTCTCTCTCTCTCTCTCCCCTCTCTCTTTTGGTGGAATTTTTTATTTCTTTAAATTTGTAGCGAAATATAAATAGTTATGAATTTCAAGAACATCGCTATTAATAACATAAAAAAAGATGAAAAATACGATATTATTGAAAATATTGAGTTTCGTTCGTTCATTGAAATTGCAAATCAACGGACGGCTCGATTGAAGGCCAGTCAGTGACAAAAGTGCCACAAATGGCAGAAAAGCCAGTTTTCAGTATTTGAGGGATCGCTTACCTGTTAAACGCCACCAAAGCTTTAGCTTTCAGTACTGACTCATTCTTCTGCAACTGTTCACATGCAGGTAATGACCACAAAAATCGTCCCAACCTTTCGATATTTCCCGACTGTTGCAGGACTTCACAAACACAGGCGACCTGTTCTTGAGTGAAGCCGAATGAGGGCAACATTGCCGGTGACTGAGGGTTAGGACACGACGAGGAGAAACTAGAGCTCGTCACTGGACCCAACTGTCCGCTTAGCGCTACGGCAGCGCTGGTCATCCCTGGGATTTGGATGGCGGCGGAAACATCAGTCATATGTCCGACAATCATCACAACAAACAATAAACAATTAAATCAATTCATTAAATGTTTATTCGTTTCAAAATCAATGATTTGTAAGATTTGAAGATTAAAAGCGTTGATTAAAGTAGTTTTGATTAACTCTTATTTACTAAACAAAACACCAAATAATCAAAAAAAGAGTCAACACTTTTTGTCGAAGAATTGCCGACGATTTCACTCAAAAAATAATTTTTGTTTTTATTTTGATTTTTTCTGGTTTTCACAACTTCTCGACTATCGATGAGTGAATCTTTGGAAGCCTTGGGGGCCAACAAAACAACAGTAGAATCAGAAGCGATCCCTAAGTATTATATACTGAGAAGGGATCCACTCTTTTACTGCTCAAAACTCAAGAATTTGTTGTTTCTGTTGAGGAAAAGCGATGACTGGAATCGCAACTCAAGACTCAATGGTTCAGATAATGGAGAAGAAGAACCAAAACATTTAACTAAAAATAAGGGCTTATGTGATGTTCAATGAGTAGAGCGCAGGGCATGCCTTACATTATGCAACTGTTAATGTGAGCCCGACTGCTATCAGTCGTTCCCTACAACTCAATGGCTGCTCAATACAAACACCGACTCTACTATTGGCTCAAAAAAATTTAGTCACCATTAAAAACACCGCCTTTTCATACTTCTCGAAGAGTGTACTCGAAATACTTTTTCATTCTTTCCATCCTTCCCTTCCCTTCCCCTCAATTACTCTCTCTCTCTCTCTCTCTCTCTCTCTCTCTCTCTCTCTCTCTCTCCCCCTCCCTCTCTCTCTCTCTCCCTCTCTCCCTCTCCACAGAAAAAAATTGAGTGTAATATAAATAATAAGTGATTATTTGTGATGGGATGTACTCTTGTATTGAGATTACATCAAATTAGAAAAGTGTCCACAATTTGTATCAATCGATTTGTAATATTAATTATGAGATAATAATAATAATTAATTAAAAAATTTTATTGCTTTCAGTTCTTCAGAAACTGTTTATTTCGACAAATATTTGGGAAAAAGTGTCGCTCAGAATAAGTAAAAAGTGCAGATCTCTCGCAATTTTTTCCTCTATCGCAAGACTCACAGAAAAAGTGTTATTAGTTTTGGGGTCTATTTTTAGATTTTTGAGAGTTTGTTAGTTAAGTTAAAGAGTCTGTAATGGGAGTCGACTTTGGCTTTTGCTGTCATGAAATTCGAAACACTTGTAAAAACAAATACTGATTTCAAATTAAATTGATCACAACTAAAACATAAAGTGGCCATAATCAAATTATTTATTTTATTCCCACCAAGCACCAAGATCAATTTCTGCATTCTTTCATTTAGGAACTAATGTTTGAAAAAAATAGAAACTATGAAGAGTTGACACTTTGATTGATATCTGCTTTAATAACGACAAAAATATTGGAAAACAAACTATTCTTCGTTTTGTTGAGTAGTGTTGCGGTCATTCTATTGGTTTGTATGGATTTCCCGCTTATTATTTCCGGTCATTTTTGTGAACAGAAGAGAAAGGAGTGAGAAATGTGTTTAACCAAAGAAAAAATAAGAGAAAAGTAGTGTTCAGTTGATGTGTTTGGAGTATTGGTCTGACAAAAGGCACTTCACTTACAGTGACTTCTGATGACTTTATAGTGCTTTTAGGGCTGAGTTGAGGGCAGAACAGATTCAATAACGGATCAATTCTTTTGGTTTTTCTGTGAAATTTTATTTGAATGCAATGAATGGTATTCTTTGGTTTTTGGATTTGTGTTTGAAATGTGTGCACAACAGACAAAACATACACTAAGGCTAACATATTGTTGGCTCAATTCAGTCATTACGCACTCATACATAGTGTGTGCCATTCATTTAGTAAAATACTGTACAACAGAGGAGACGTCGTTTCGGTTTTCGAATTTATGTAAACACATTCATGCCTTTTACCGGCGGTTCAGGAGAGAAATGAACAGAATTTGGTGAAACGCGCAGTCGGTTTATTACTTGCCTTTTGCAAAGACTTGAATATACAAAAAGAAATACTCTGTGCGCTATTGTATATACAGTATGTGCACTGTTTTGTATACTAAACACTATTACATTCGTTGTATGAATGGTTGAGAGTAGAGCCGAGTTTCGGTTTCAATTTAGTTAGTTTTGTGTTAGCCTTAGTCAGTCTCTGGTATGCCCTCTCCATTCTTTCTCCATTCCCTCTCCTATCCTTTTTTATCCCTCTCCTATGTCAGTTGTGGTACTACTGACTCAATTGCACTCAGCCTTTGCTTAAAAGCATTACAATTGAGTTAAGGTATACAACACTAAAAACCATTAAAAGTGTATATAATTTAATGCTAACTGTGAGTAACTGAATATCAATAAGTGTTTCCAATATTACTATATCTCTGTTTATGTAATCAAATGAGCCCTAAATGTAATTTAATATTTGGTTTTGAGATTACATTCCATATATTTAAATGACAATCACTGAAATATTATACTAATTAATAACTTTTTTAAACTTTTCTGGAATTTTATTAAATTAAAGATTGTGTGCATAAACTATGGGTCAGACCAACAAACAAACCCTAAAGAAAAACAAATTGAAAAGCAAAGAGAGCGCCAATGAATGACTTTAGGTTTTAGGCATTAAAAGAGAGGCTGAGCCAAAGCCAAACATATTATCCAGTGTTTGATTCAATTATATAAGAATGTATTGGAAGAAAAAAATGAAATAAAAACATCGAAACCGCAAATATATAAACATCTGGTTTACATTAGAGGCAATACATTAGAGGAAGTCCTAATTTTTGATAATTTTGCTTTTCGTGCTGAGTTTACAAGTTTTAAAGTTTCAAAGGTTTATTTATGTCTGGATGAACTCCGGGCAAATAACCATTGAGTTTCTCATGAGATGAGCGCTTTTTATCGTTTAGATATTGTTAGGGATTGTTAGGGATGCGAACGTTTTCGCCATTTCTCTATTCAAAGCCATTATAACTATTGATTATAATAAGGTTCAGATATAAGTGTAATATCATTGCAATGATTTCCAGGACTTAGAAGACAATCACTTAGGAATTGAAATTTCGTTACAAACAGAACCCATGCATACAAAGCGGTCACGCAATCCTATTTAAGAGGGTGAGAAAAACAACCCAATTTAAAAAAGTTTTTTTCAACTCAAAAAACCATAGTCTCGATAGCAGTTCTCATTCAAAATTAACACAACATTTGCAAAGAAAAATTCTTTTGAAAACATTGCCAATTACTCTGAATCACGCATTGCCACTAATCATTACCGCCCTTTAGTCCGACACATTCAATCATTCCACCGCCTCTTAGCTCTCTCTCTCTCTCTCTCTCTCTCTCTCTCTCTCTCTCTCTCTCTCTCACTCTCTCTCTCTCCTCGTATTTTCTTCCCATAAACAGAGGGACAAACTCTAAGAAAAATGAAATGAGAAATATATTATATGTATATATAATACATATAAACACAACTCTGAGATTCTTAACTAAAGTCCGATTGCATTGAGGGTATCAGTTGTTGTTCAGTTGGAGCACATGTTCTGTTTAGAGAAAGAGATTGCACGCCTACCTATTGAGTCACGGTCTCTGCACTACCTGAATAGCGAATGATTCGGTCATATGAATAGGACCCGAATCAAGTTGTTTGAGGCACAGACTCTTGAATGTAATACTCAATTCTTGGAGTCAATACAATGACAACTAGTAGTGAATTACACGCCATTGTCTGCCAGTCGTATATATTTGTCTGTTGGCAGTGATGTTGTATTGCGAGACCCATTCATACCGTAATAATAACTGCAATGATTCTGAGATCACCTCTCATTGAAGTCATTGTTGGACTGACACTACTGGAGAACAGGCAAAGTCTGAGGCATAGTATGTGACACTCGGAGCAAATTGTCATTGAGTTTAACTTATGACTTGACTGCCACTTCTAACAACTATTGTTGGCACTACCATTGATTGACAATTTTATGTGAAATCACTCCTCTTCTGGTGAGAGAACTGTTTATTTTCAACGTTTACATCAATATTTGCACTTCTGTTTCATGTAATGGCAATCAATGAATAGATAGAAAAGTATTACAAAATATGATATCAGAGAGTATTTGTTAAAACGATTACTATTTGTAAACTAATATTCAATTCTAATATTGAAGTCAACAAAGAAAATATTATTCAATGTTTCGGAGCATTCAATCAATTTCTAGAATCAGTTTTTTCTTTGAGTTTCGGTTTAACTTCAAGTCATGGTTTAGGAAAAGATCGCATTCATTAGTTGTAAACTTAGTTTGGAAGACATGTATTACTTTTCTAATGAAAGATAGTTTTAAATGAATAGTTTTTTGCTCCAACAATGAATAGAAGGGCCGACTCACCAAAATAAATGAGCGCCCAGGGCTATCTAAAGAAATGCTATTAGGATTAAATTTCAAAATTATGAAATAGATTTGTAAATTCTCAGTGCCTTTAAATACTTGCCTTTCAAACACATCATAGGAATATGGTTTCATTTTATATTTCAATCATTTCTGTATTCACTTATTATCGAGAAATCAATGCATTTATTAGTCCTTCAATTAAATGCCAAAAGAAAAACAAATTATGTTTTGTCTGTAAATCAATAGTCGAATAATAGTCTAAACTCAATGTAATAATGATTTGCGAATTGAAATAAAGCCAATTAAGAGAACAATGAGAGCAGTGAACGAGTGCTGTGCTATTCTGTGCTATTGTTAATCATAAATCAGTATCGCTTTCAGTGAATGACGGGTAGAATAAGAGAGAAAAGATTCAGTCATTCCGTAATGCATTTGATGTTTACCTCATTCACAACTATGAGAACCAATGCTGTAGACAATAAAGTAATGTAATCAATAGGTAGAGCTCAAACTTACAGCACAGGCATATCAAGTAAGCCATGGCTTCAGTACTGTACGGGTATATAAATGCATTATACGGCACGTGCTTATAGTGTGCATATATTGGCTCAGAAATATGATCCCTATGCTGTCAATTGAAGAACTTGACCCCCAGCAAGTGCTGTCCCCCTCAGTCCGGAAATTGATGTACACATATCCGATTACTGTATGGTTTGCTTTTCTTCCAACACTATTGACAAGACTGAGTGCTCCAAACCTTAGTCTGAAATACATTCGCCTTTTAGATCCAATTTTACGTTCAAATATCAAATGTGTTTTATAGTCGTTCGGAGACTCAAACTATTTGGAAACACAGCAGAAACAGCACAGAATTAAATCAAATACATGTCCCGGCTTTCAATGACGTCCGAAGTAATTCAATACCAAATACTACACTCAAACAAAACAATTTTGATTACATTTCGCTCTCAGTCTCACTCTTTTCCTAAATATGTTTCCAAGAATTAAGAATTAAATATTTTCATCGCTTACTCACTCCCATTAAATTAACTAGATCAATAGAATTTAAATAAAATAAATCGATTTGCACATTAAATTGAATGGCAATTAATAAAATATTCTTGTTACAAATTATTGGAAATAACTTTAATCATTCTTTGTGTCGAATTGTATTCTTAGTATTTGACACAGAATTAGACAAATGATGTCATCATTTAATTCAATTTTTTCCAGTCATTGAAACAACGATTTGTTATCATTTGTTAAGTTTTTGTTTTTATTTTTTAAGCGGTTTTAATGTCAAATAAAAAGAAGGAATAAAATCCCAGATTAAAGGAATGTAAACCAAGACTAGTGTTGAAAAGAATCGGAAATAACAGTTTTTTAGTGCTCTACTCTTTTTAACACATTTTTAACGCAATTATATTTCAATTGTTAATAGAATTTTAATTTTTATTTCTTCTGAAATGATTTCTTAAACAATAATAATAAGTCATTTAAAGCGCATAAAATTTAAAAAAAAATGAATAAATAATTTCATTCTTTTTCTTTAAATGAAATCAAAATGAAATGCAATTAATATTTTTAAAAATTTCACAAATTATTGGATTTGAGTTTTTCTCAAACAATTGTCTCGATTTATAAATTGATGAAATGACCACTTCTTTAGTCTAGGATTTCAGAGAGCGATAAGAGAACTAAGTTCTCAATTTTCAGTATTTGATTCGAAAATAATTTTTTTGTGAATTTATGTTCGGAGTATTCATTAGAAAACATACAAAAGTTGTCATAATTTAAAATATCAATAAATTGAAATGTAGTAAAACACTTATTTAAAAGTTTGATCAAGCATATTTTCATATTTTGATAATTTTTAAATATTCAATTTATTGTATTTTACATAAAATAAATATAAAAATCTGAATATTTATTAACAAATAAAGAGTGAACTTAAAAATTTTCAACAAAATATTCATTAAAATTGATTTTTAGTCAAATATATTATGAAAAATGAAATTTTTATTAAAAAATTAATATTTTATTCACTAAAATTTAGTTCAAATAAATTTTAATTATTTTATTATTAGTGAATAAGACTTAGAAATGAATTCGCATTCAATTAGTTTTATGAATGTTTTTTAAAATTTCAATTATTTTATAAAATGCATAAATTGTTAACTTGCTCATTTTTCAATGTTTTTCTATATATGATATTTTTATCGACTGTAAATTTATACCCTGATGCAATTTGTAAAAAAATAAATATAAAAAGGATTTGATCTATAGGTAACTTTATTTGATTTGAGTCAGTGCTCTCTAATTGAGTTTTATATGAAATGGTATTGCAATGAGTTTTGCATACATTTGTTTGCATTGAATTTTAATTGTGTTATTCGATGAGGTTTTGTAAGCAATACCTGTTCTCATGATATAGGGTTTACTCTATTTATATGTTGTTTTGTAGACATCATTAATAAAAATAAATTCGATATCGAATTGAATTCGATCTGAACTCAACTTTTGATCGAAAGGTCTGCAAAGGATTTCTCTCTAAAACTAAACAAATCAAAGCATTAAAAGGTTAAACAGTCTCTGAATTAAAGTTTTATCTCTTTTAATAAAATCTATTTAATCGGAATTATTTTTTTCTCTTTTAATATAAATTATGATTCATTGCGTGTAATTATTTCCATATTTTTTAACGAATGATAAATATTTTTGATAAATTTTTTGATGATTTTTTATTTTGTGGTTATTTTGTGGTCATTCATACATTTGATCGATCGCTCAAATTTCAAAACTCATTAAAAAATTGAGTCTTAAATCAGAGTCCAAACGATTATCGCTTAAATTCTAAATAAGTTTTATATGAATTACTCAAAAACTATTAACGATTAAATTAAAAGTGATGTCCAAATCAGGGGAATAACCCTTCAAATCTTAGTAATCTCTCTCTCTCTCTCTCTCTCTCTCTCTCTCTCTCTCTCTCTCTCTCTCTCCGCTATAATTTTAAGCGCGAATTACTTGAATGTCATTTGAAGCAAATGTGAAATTCAAGACTAAAATAATAGACAAATAAATAATTAATTATTTTTTCGTTTAGTATTAGTATTACGTTTTCCCACAGTTTTTATATTTCATAAAAACCCTAAAAATATAAATTTTAAGCGATTATCAGATCGTTTTCTAAATCTAATATTTTTATGATTCAGATTATCATCAGGTAATTTGAGTTATTCAACAGAATTATCGAGTCATTTGCACTGTTTATATTTATTATAATTTATAATACATATTGAATTCATAAATTTCCAACTTACCATGATAATCCCAAAATTTTATGTAGTATAGGTAGAAAAATTAGACTACATTTAAGATTTTAAGTAAACCACAGACTAAGAACAGAAAACGGATATATAAAATAAATTCTGTAAATAAAAATATATACTAGTACAATTTTAGCGCAAAATTCAATCCTGTAAATTCTGTATGAAATTTTGGAAGAAAACAATTGAAAACTTTATTTAACGAATAATTTTAAAATGATCTAATTTGAAATGTAATTAATGTCCAAAGAATTACACATACCCTGATATTTTAAGTGAACACCTTGGTCAAAATTTGTTATTCTTTGATTTATAAAAACTCCTAAATTTCACAATTCATTAATAAAATAATTAATTTTGGTTCAAACGGTGAGAACTTTAAAACATTTTTAATTAATTTTATTAAAATTGTGAACATCGAAACTTTTACTAGAATTCAACAAAAGATAATTTGGTGACCATTTAGTGACCATTCGGTGATGTTTCGGATAGAAATAAACTTTTTATAGTCAGAGTCGCCCTCTTTTGACATCAAAACGATTTAAATTGATTTCAAATTCTTTAAAAGAATTGAATATAAGTTCTCAAAGTATTGCAATTATAAACTACTTTTGATTCTTTGATCACATAATTTCTGATTAAATTAAGTCTTCATTTCTTTTTTAGTGTAAATACAATAAAAATATTAATTTCTGGTTAATGTTTGCAGAGATATCAAGAGATATAAAAAGATGTCAAAAGATGTCAGTTGTTTGTGACAACAAAGTGTTGTGAATGGTTTCGATGACAACAAACGAAACTAAGATGTCGTCTCACGTCAGACCCGTTGGCTTTCAATCATTGAATCAAATGAATAAGACATCCATTGACTCAATGCACGAGATCTCAATCCAAGATTCGTCCAATTCGAGTACCAGACCGGCGACACTACCATTGGAGTCGCCGTTTGGGTCTCCGGCAGAGCTGGAGTCGAGCGCCGACGTCATCAATGGTGTGACGTCTCCTAAAATGCAAACACCAATGGATCAAATCAAGGAGTGGTCCATCACTACATTCAAGTGTACCAAACAATTAGTAAACGAAAAGTTGGGTAAATGTCAGCGAACTGTTGACATCGACTTAGAGACAGATATCGATAGACTTCGCGAAACTCAACACAAATACTCTTTAATTCTGAAGATGACTCGAGACATGTCATCACAATATCAGACGATTATCACTCAACAGATCGCTCTCTACGAGTGTTTGAATGAATTGGCGGTCAGAGAAACAAAAGCCAATACTGTTATCAATGATATGACTCACGAATCAATGAACGGAAGCAATAGTTCACTTAATTTGGGCTCAGATTTCAGACAAAATGCAGAAATGATGCGAAATGTGGCCAAAAACGGCGAAAAACTAATACTGGCCCTCAAGTTCTTCACATCGAATTTGACGACTTTGGTTCACAAGACTATTGAAGACACGATTATCACTATTAGAGCCTTTGAAATGGCGAGACTTGAATACGACGCCGAAAAAAATTCTTCGGCAAACCTTTTGCCGAATCAGTCGACGGCCATCGCTTCCGAAAAGTTACGAAACGCAAAGTGTAAATACGAGAGACTTCGCGAAGACGTTGTCGTTAAAATGAAATTCTTGGACGAGAATAAGGCAAAAGTAATGCACAAACAATTAATCCTTTTCCACAACGCTTTCGCTGCTTTTGCTTCGGGCAACGCCTCAGCCCTCGATTCAACTCTCAAACAGTTTAGTATTAAAGTGACCCAGACATCTTTTCTCGAAAAATAAATTATAATAATATTTATTTATTCAATCGATTAATGAATAATTTTAGTAATAAAAAAATTGTTGGCTTTTGTCTTATATTACCGGCAATGATCTCATTCTGTTCTAAAAGTATTGGTACTTCGATTGGCATATATTTTAGTGATAATATCAAAAGCATTTATATTTGGAGAGCACTGAAAACATTAGCGATAGTATTGTCAGTCAGTACCTCATCTTAATTAACAAAGAATACCTTCTTTCCAAAGAATGAGATGATATGACCCGTAATATGATGTGAGAAAGGGTTCAAATCCTGAATTATTACTATAATTCTGTTAATGGATTTGAGTTTCCAACTATTGATGAAAATTTTAATAAAAACTTTATCTAAGGATAAGATTAATGTAAAGCAAAACTTAATATTTTAAATATTAGACTAATTATTGGTATCACTATTAGTACCGATATATGCATTCCTCTGTTTTTTTACTTCTAGTCAATTGTAACAATTGATCAAAGCTTTGGTTTAATGTCTTTTAATATATTTTAAATGTTTTCTCAATTATTTATTGCTTTTTGTGATACTTCTATTAAAAATGCTTTAAATTTAGTTTAATTTAATTTAATTTAATTTTATATTTTTGTGTCGAATAATAATTATTTATAGTTTCTAATAGTTTAAGTAATATAAGAAAAAATTGTTATTTTATATTAAAGCAAATTCTGTCGATTTTTAATTAAAAATTAATCGTCGAATAGACGATGGCTTCAAAATTTTCACTTTTATTTTGACTTTCAATCATTTTCTTTCACAGAATTCCGGAGTTTTCTCACAAATGATTACACTTTTGGTTTGACATACATTTCATCTGAAATATTGATTTCATTCTTTAAAATGAAAATTACAGAGAATTCCATTCAATGCCTTAAACTTAAAGATTAAAATAATATTAATTTATTTCTTTAAATTGAAGGCAAATTCACTCCAAAACAAAAGACTATCGAATAAGTAAACAAAACTCTCATTTATTTCATAAATTAATAACATGATTGGACCAAGATTATCTTATTAGTTGATAATTAAACTAAAGATAAGTTATTACTAATAACTTATTAGTAATTTATAATATTATCATTAAAATCAATGAATGGCAAAAGGGTTCGACTCGGAGGAGGTTCAGGGCTTTTTGGTTGCGATCCCAGAGGGAGTCAGAGTTATTGTGGAATAATTTCTAAAGAACTAAAAAATGGCCAAAAATTCTATTTTATTATGTTTTAAGATTTTAGACTCTTTTAAATTCATTTAAGTTATGTTAACTCATTCTAACTATTTTTTTACTCAATAAAGAAAAAACACAAAATTTTCATATTTTTAAAGTTTTAGTTCATATATTTTAGTAATGGATCATTTTACCTTGGTTTACATTTAATTACTTTAAATTAACTTGATAAAAATGCAAACTATGTTATTAATAAGTTGAGGCATATTCATATGAAATTTTGTATACATTTTTCACTGTATTTTAAATAAAAGAGTTGTATATAATAGATGTCAATAGTATTGATTTAATACATTTGAAACAGACCTTGAACAATCTCATATAGTTATTTGATCATTACTAATGATTCATTACTTTCATTAATGAGACATGTATAAAATAGACCTTGATTAAATAAAGGATTTAATATTAAACAATTTGATCTAGGTTCAAAATTCATAGACACTAAAATATAAGCGGTATATATAGAAGGCATTCAAATTTTAAAATCATTTAAAAATATATGAACACAATATAAATTTACATCGATTCCTACTAAATTTGAGCATGCTGATTGTCAATATCAATGTTAAATTTCTTTATCTTTTAAGATTTTAAAGTTTTTAATGAAAAAATTTAATTTTACGGTTTATGAATATTTCACCTAGATCAAATTGTTTCATTTTATGTCCTTTTGTTAATAGTTTGTCTTTAAATAAAATAATTAATACTTAGATAGAAAACTATATTTCAAAAAATGAGTTTAAATCTAATATTTATAAAATTGATTAAAATTATTGACAGCCTTTATATGCATTTCAATACATTTTGGTTTAAACTTTTGGTTAAAAGTTTTAACTTAAAACTATTGAGTTATTAACTATTTTTGATTATATAAACATGTTACATGTTCTTTTAAAACATTAGGTATATAGGAATGGGTTTTAGTTTTGAGATTTGGTTAAAGTTATTGAGTATTAAAATTAACCCATTCTTGCAGTTATTTGTTGTTCACTGTATTAAAATTAATAATATGACTTATATGAGAATCACTGAATATAATATTATTTAATAAATTTAAAACTAAATTAATTCTAAAAGAGATTTAAATTTATTATTAATAACGATTCAAATGAAGCAAATAATTTAAATATAATTAAATCAATAAAATATATGACATGTATTTAGTATTCATTTTTGAATATTTCAATAATAACTTACATTAAATATTTTTAAGACGAGTATTAATTTATTTCGCGATTCACATCTCTTGAGATTTTTAGCTAAAACTAGTTTTATATAATTTCAGTTTATTTATTAGTCTTAATAAAAATTGCATTAAAATACTATTAAAGTTCATAAACTATAAAATTAGAGAAAAACATATAAATGTTTAAAAAGATTTCTATTTATTTATGTTATGATAGGATAGAGAGGACTCTAAAGAATAAATATCCCAAAACACAAACAAATAACAAAATTCTCTCAAATATATGGTATATGTTTTCTACTTTCATTTATTCGTCTCTCAAACCTTTGACTATTCCTCGATGATTGTTGAGAACTAAAGCACAAAAACTACAATTATAAAAGTATTTCAAATATCTATAAAAAAAATTTACTTGATTAATAATCAATGATCATATTATATGATTCATATATCAAACTATAAATAGAGAAATATTAACATTACAGTACACCCGTTGGACATTATTATTGCATGTTTTCAGTATTTATTTACAATTTATTTGATTTAATTAATTATTTGGAATATTTTTAGGTTTCAATAACTATTTGGAAAAGAGTCTGAGATTTCAAATAAAATTTGAAAAAATAATATTTGAAATCTTTTAATAATTATTTGGATTTTCTTAACCATTAATTAATTCAAATTATTCATTCATTCAGTCAGTGGTTAATTGGATTATCAAAAGAGTGAAACAAATAATGTTTTCGTCAGATATTCCAATGTTTTAAAAATCGAAAGAATTTCTATCAAAGCTTTGAATAGAAATCCAAACAATTACTGAAAGATTCCAAATATTATATGAAATCTAACGATAAATTGCAAATAAATACTGAAAACATCCAATAATAACCTGCAACGGGTGTAAAGGCTTTACTAAATTTTAAAATAAATTAATTGTGAAAATTATGTAAAGTTTTATATAAAACCATTTTTACAAACTATAATAAACTATGACAGACTATACCAGGTAATAGCAAGATTAAATTAAAATATTAATTTAAAATATTGTTTCTTATTTTCATAAAAAAATTAAAATTAAAGAAAGGTTTCAACAAATTTTAAGAAAGGATTTAATTTTTAGTATTTTTCAATTGAAATGCTTTTTGGTGTCTGTTTTGAACTTAAAATGAAACGAAAAGTCGGGAGTTTTGAGGGAATGGGCTATAATGGGCTATAAAACTCTGTACTAAAGATTAGTCCATTCATTCTCACAATTAGTTCTCATAATATTTTATTAAATACTTTAAAGTTTTTGTTGGAAATGTTTGGCAAATGTTTAAAATAGTCGAAAAGTTTAACATATAATTTACTTTTGAAGCGGTCTTTTGATGGTTTGACTGACAAAAATACTGTTCACTTAGTCAGGGATGAACAGAGGGTCAAAGAGAGGGAATGAGAGTTTTTTGGGTTTTCCAAAATTAAGTATTTGAACAGAAATAAGACCAAACTTTGGTAAAAAAATCAATAAAATGAAAACTTAAGTTTCGATAATAAAATAAATTGTTTTTTAATTTCTACAATAAATAAGAATTTTAAGGAAATGATTCAAAACAATAACTTTTGGTAAAAACTTTTTAAATTCTATCAAAAAAAAGGAGAAATATATTATTTTTTGTAAAATTCTTCAAATAAATAATAGAATTTAATACTAAATAATTGAATTGACTTTAAATAAGTAAATATTTTAAAGTGAAAAAGAGATAACTATTTCTGATATAATTTTATATGTTAGAAGTGGTTAAAACCTTATTAGTTTTCCCCCTAAAGCCTCCCTAAAGCTTAGTTGAAATGTTGGACATCCCTAAAGCCCAAAATCTCAACTCTCATTCGAAAAGAATAAATGTTTTTACAGATATTTAGAGTTTTTGGCTGTTCGAGTGTCTGCTCGCTGTCAGTCTATATATTTGAAAGAATATTAACAAAAGAGACGACAAAATGTACAACAAATGCGATGACAAAACACTTCATCCCATAATGAATAGGTGTGCGACAACTTTGAGCTAATATTAAGAGCTTAGAATCCCTTCAATAAAAATCGAGAGTAGACAAGAAGTCTGCGTAAGTCCTCGACTCCGCCATCCACTCCACTATACACTCCACCATCTGTTAAACCAACCAATAGGCGATCGTTTGCATCAATAAATTGTTTGGAAACGCTTTTCGCTAATTCTCTGTTCTATTTGAGCCTAACTTTTGTGATCACTTCTGATCTGAAGAGTACTTCAGAGCACTTGAAAAGTGATGTCAATTAAAATTATATTCTTTTTGTTTTAAATCAAATCAAAACTTTTGTTCGGATTTATTGCATTACTATTAAGTTGTTATGAAAAGTGATACAAATAATTATCACAACTGCACAGAACAGAGTGAAGTGCAAGACTTAAGCACTTCTTCACATCTGACGCATCATAATTGTTACGAAATGTCAAATTTGATGCCCAACTCACCCATCAGTGATATTAATGGCATGTCTTCAGTCAGTCATATTCATAACTATAGAGAGGCTCGCGTTCGGTATTATAGTCCAGGAGTGGAGGCGACAGAACATTTTACTTTGAATCCCGTTATTCCCAACGAAATACAAGAGGCCCAGAGTTGTGTCAATAGTCCACTGAAGAACTGTGAATCGACGACAAACTATTTCGCAAATATTAATGGAAATAACAGCTCAAGAATGTTGGAAACAAGTGGTGAACCGGGAATGGTATGTCACTATTCAGCGCAACAGGTGGCCTGTGTTGTGCAGGCTCTTCAACAGGAACAAAATTTAAAGAAATTGGAAGAATTTATTCGTGATTTACCACAAAATGAACTGATGAGAAGTGAGGACGTGCTTCGGGCCAAAGCAAGTCTTGCCTTCCATAGCGGTGACTACAAAGAGCTCTATAGGATTCTTGAGTCGCAAAACTTTAGTCTCAACAATCATAAAGAGCTACAAAACTATTGGTACGAGGCACATTATAGAGAACTGGCCCGTACTCGCGGACGAGTCCTCGGAGCAGTTGATAAGTACCGGATTAGAAAGAAATATCCCCTTCCTCAAACTATTTGGGACGGAGAGGAAACTGTATATTGTTTTAGAGAAAAGTCGAGGAATGCACTCAAAGAATGCTATCGAACCAATAAATATCCCTCACCTGAAGAAAAGAAAAAATTATCGCATCGAACAGGTCTTACACAGACACAAGGTTTGTTTCATTGTTTACTTAAGGTGCCTTGCTCAATTATCTTATTAACAGTCAGCAATTGGTTCAAAAATCGTCGACAACGCGACAGAACACCAAATAATGATTCAAATCAAAGGTATTTAAAGTAATAATTTCTCTAAAATTAATTCTATAAAAATTATTCTTAAAAATATTGAAAGGCTTTTAGTGGTCAGTCGGCACAGTTAGCAAAGTTAGAACAGGTTATAACATTTAAGCACTGGTAGTGAACGGCTCAACAAATATTTAAGGCAATATTTTTAAAGTGAAATCAGTGTTCATTTGAAAGTATAGACACGAGTGTAGTATAGTTTAGTTGGATTTATCCATTGATTACAATTTCGAGTAAATAACAAACACATGTTTGTGCGGCTTCTTAGTAATGGCTAACTGTTCTTCTCTAAGTGCCTCATTCAGGGCCATTCATTGCAATTCATTGCCATTTGTGTCACTCATTGCCAAATGTGATACTTCTGGTGATACTTTTGAAAACAGCCTCAACCAACCGCTCATTTTATTTAGGAATTCCTTTTATGCCTAATATTTGTAAAACTTTAAGGGATTCTCTCATATGTTATGTCTTCTCATATCTTCATTCTATTGTTTCCATTATTTTAAGCCTAAATATTATTATTGCAAACAAAATATAATCACATTTTTAATACAAAATTCCAGATCTAAACAATTGTTTATTTTTATATTCATTTAAATGTTATTCTGTTTTCAATCTAAGAATCAAAGATATATTTTAAAAATTAAAGTGAAAACCGAGAGTCAGATCCAAAAATAGCAGTTCATTAGCCAATTGTAGAGTGCGGTCACTCTTAATAGGTTACCATTGCTTTGTATCTGATTTCAATCGTTTTTGTTAACTCAAAAGTGAATAAATGACTCAATAATAGAGAAGAAAAGGGAAGATAACAGGAGAGGGGAGAGAGAGAGAGAGAGAGAGAGAGAGAGAGAGAGAGAGAGAGAGAGAGAGAGAGAGAGAGATTTGTGAACACAAAAAGAACAGAACCTATAAAATAAGTTTTAATTCGTAGAAATTTTATATGAAATGTTTTATAACTGATCCGATATTTCTTATTCTAAATAGAGATTTATCTATAAGTCATTCAAGTGGTGGACATCCGGGACATCAAGCGGTGACCCGATGTTCGGTGACGGCCACCTCATCGACTAATTCAAGTCCTTCGCCACAAATTCACTCAACCCGTGAACTAATTTTAACTCAAATAGTGCCAGAATCATTGATCAAAAGTGAGCATGCCACTCAATTACATTCATCTCACCCGGGACTTCACCATCACATGACATCCGATCATTTTTACTATAGTCAGGCCAGCGCTCAATCATAAAACACCCAAAAACTACATTTTATTGAAAAGTAATTTTAAATTCTTAACTTTTTTTCGTATTTTGTTTTAAAAAATAATTTTAGTTCAGAAAATAAATCCTTTAGTAATGACTCTTTACTTGTGATCCTTTTCTCTCTCTATAATCGACTATTTTATGCATCTGAGCTCAAACCCAAAGCATATTATTATTGATTGCTTACAATATTTGTGTCAAATTTAAACTTTTATCTCAACGAAAGTATAACTCAATTAAATTTGTTAAAAGGTTTCCATAATTTTGAGGACATATTCTTTAGCGACACATATATAGAGGCAATCATTCAAATAATATAAAAAACAAATGCATCTCAAAGTCCAACAGTCAGTCAGTAATTTATAGTCAAATATTTATATAACATTTTATGAAATGAGACGCCTATAGAATGTCAGATAAAATTTACGATAAAATTCATTATTATATGGATCGGGTCAGTAATAGGTCCCATTGGGAACACATCAAAAGCCAGTTGTTGTTGGGCTCAGCATTGTTTGCATTCTATTATGGAACCGATCGGATGGTATACTTCCAATCTCTCTCTCTCTCTCTCTCTCTCTCTCTCTCTCTCTCTCTCTCTCTCTCTTCATTTTTGTTCCTGATTTTCATTGAGGGTTTTGAACCACCGGTTATTGAATAGTCGTTTATTCGTATCCGAGTGGCGATCATTAGCTATAAATAATTGACGTTTTGTTTGCAAATAATTAAAATTTGAAAAGAAATTTAATGTGAATAACGACAGTAATTATAATAAAAATAATTGTATAAATGTCTGACAATTTATAGGAATAAAAGAATAATAATATTGTTTTGTATTTTTAATCGCAATTTATTTCTCGATTTCATGCATTTCAGTGAACTTTAAGACAAAATATAAACATTTTTTTATATTTTTTACTCATAATTTATATAAAACTGTTTATAAAAATAACATTAAATTAATATAATTCTAATTTAAAGCATTAAAATAACTTATATTAGTTATTAGCAGAGCTTCTCATTTGGTCACAAACAGTGAAATATGTTTATAATTATTGAATGCAATGATCAAGCAAATGAATTAACCAAGAGCTAAATTCAGATAAACGATTACATTTTACCAAGATTAAACCCTTTCAGTGATTTTGTTTACATTAAGTTATCAAAAGGAGAGTTAATTTTATTTTATTATAACTTTGTTAATGTCATCATTTTGTTAATAAATACTTACCTTGCTCATTCAAATAATTTTATACCATTTCATGATATATGAATAGGTTTTATATTCTTGTTTGTCTCTCAAAGGCTATGACTCATAGCTACAATAAAAATTAGTTGAAATTTTTTCAAATGAGAAGCCCTTCTTATTAGAGAAAAAAAGTTGTTTTCAATTAAATTGTTTCTCAAAATTTGAGATTAAAGTCATTTAATTGAAAACATTTGTTTAGTTGAGGGGAAAAAACGTCAGATTTTTTAAATAAAGAAAATAGGATAAGAAAATAATGTTTGCTAAATGTCAGCAGAAAATTCTTCAAATTTGAATAATTATATTATCCGTGTCCTCCTAATAAATATAAATAATACATTGTTCTTGGTAATTCAAGTTTTCTTTGTGAGAAAAGTGAAAAAGGGTAGACTTTTATTCAAATATTTATTACTAAAGTTTAGAATTTAATCACATATTGTTTTAATTGATTTCTTGGAAATATTTGATGCAATTCAGCAAAAGTTCAACACAATAACGAATTAATTATATATATAAGCTAGGACCAAGTTACTAGGTTCATCTATACTTGTTAAAATGTTTAATTATAAAGCTGACCATAAAACTTGAATTAATACATCAATTAATTTCATTTTAAAAATTGTAAGGTCTTTGTAATTGAAATAAAAATTGAACATGATCACTTATAATGTTCAGTGATTACTTCAATGATTAGGAAATAGTTTTTAACTATTCTGTTATATTTGTTTATAAGTAAAATCATTCGCTTTTTGAAAACAATCTGCGATTTATACTTATATTTATTATTAGGTTTTGAATCAAAGACATGGTTTCGAAGAAGAGTCATATTTCGAGTGTTATTTCATCCAAAACTTGAATAAAAGTCAATAAATTACAAAATTTTCGACAGTTTTTTAAATAAACAATCATTTGTTGATTGAAATATTAATCGCTATTTATTATTATATAACTTATGATTTGAATAAAGAATTTCTCATTAATTTTGAATTTGATTTTCGGTTAAATATTATTTGAAAATTTTAAAACCAAAATATTCTAAAGAAAATAATTTGAGAACAGAATAAAAGAAATGAAAAAAAACAATTTATTTAATCCATATATAGATTTGAATTTTGATTATAGAGTACTAATTGTTTTGTATTCGAAACGAAGATAATATACCTATAATTTAGTTGTTTTCCAAAATTAATTGTAATTAACCTAAAAAATAGTCGAAAGTTAAATTTGATGGATATTTTTGAAAAATATATTCCGATCTACAAAATGATCTCATATTTGGATGAATTTGTGGTCACAATTTGTAATGTTTTGTTATTAATGATTAGGCGTACGATCAGAACAATATACTAACAAAATCGAGTGCTCTCGCATTGAAGAGATTGCGAAACACAATATGAGAATATAGAGAGAAATTTGATGCCTCTTATCGTCCAAAGAAGGAAAGAGAGCTTCTATTCTGTTCTCTTTTATACATTGGATGTATTGCAGTGTAGAGTTCACACAACTATATTCAAAATTCCGGAATTTCTACGAAAATATATCAATAGATTTTGCGAAGACTTTCAAATTTTGATGTAAATCACTTTCAATAAAATTTATATAACATATTTTGTCAATATGATCATGCAAATTTTTAAATAGTAATTCTCTAATTTTCAATTTTTAATTATAAATATATTGTAAACACAAAATACAATCATTTAAAATTGAAATTTAGATGTCTTTAACTAAATAGAAGTGAAAATATATATTTCGATTATTTCAATAAATATTAAAAAATATTATATTAATAATAATAATTAAAATAAAGTAGTCTTAAGTCTTGAGATTAATTGACGGTCTGAAAGTCTAAACAGCGGAGAATTGAGGGAAAACGGAGAAAAGTGAGGGCCAAAAATTGAAATGTGGTCACTCTATGGCAAGCGTTGAACAGACTTTTGGTGCACATGATTACTAACGAGTAAGCGATGGCTGTACTATACTTTGAAATATGAGAACCTAATGACTACTGCTTTGAAACTCTACACTATTATAGTCATCCCTTATTCTGTCTCTGATTTAATAGAAGAGAAGAAATTTTGTCATTTGATCCGAGAGTCGCAAAAAAGGCTAACTTTTCTTATGCTTAAACACCTTTTAATATAAACATTTACCAGAGATTAGAGACTTAAAACTCTACCAAAACTTTAATCGTTTCTCAGATTAGGTAATGAAAAATAGTTTAATTCATTGAAATTCACTCAATATTTATCTAAAAATAAAAACTAAATTTACTCAGAATTTTATAAAAACTAATCTTAATTTGAGAGACGACTCATTTTTCTAATGTCTTTTTTATAAATTTTGTAAACCTTTTGAAGAATTCTTTATTAGTTATTAGTATAAGAGACGATAAAACTGATACTTTTGTTGTCATTACTTTTACTGATTTCAAAGGTTTTAATTCGACACTTATTATATCTAATACCAGAATTTGAGACTTCAGAGGAAGTGATAATGAGAACAGGTATGCATTTGTGTATTGCTATTTTAAATACACATTCATTTTCTTATAATTAATATATTGTTTCGATTTTTATTATTCTATGAATTGTTTTTAATGAAAATTAGATCTATAAAAAGGATAACCAAAACATATGAATGAGTGAACCTATAAATTAAATATCCCTTCAATTCAATGCTTTAATTATGTAATTATAAATCCATTGATTTAATGAAAGTATAAATAGAAAACCATTTTATTACTCTTTAGTTAAAAAACAAATTTAAGATCCACTCAATTATTATCACTAAATATGATATTAATGGCCGCCTGAACGTCACCGTCAGTCGCTTCTAACGCCTGAAGAGCAACGATATCGTCATTAATTCCTAAATCCCTTAACTGTTGCATTTGTTTGGCCCAACTTCTCATACGATTGCTTACAGAGGGACCACTCGAAGGACTAGTAGTGGACGCACTCGTGACGGCAACACTCGTTGAAGGCTCAGCTATTGATGACTGACTATTCGAATGTCGGAGCGCTTGTCTCAACATATCTGTAATTAAATTTTTGAATTAATTTAATTTAATTTTTGGGAAAAAAGAAGTCATACCATGAGTTATAATTCCAGAAGTGTTGGACTGATTCAACGAATTGCTTGAGTTTGGATTCGACTGATTGTAAGCTCTGATTATTCCCTCAGCGATGCGTTGGGCCGTATTAGAGTTGCCTTCATTTGAAACTTCTGAGTCATCCATATCTTCGTCGTCAGACATGGCATCCAAAGAATAGTTGTAAGAGGAAGAGCTTCGATTTAACAAACCGGTAGAAGTTGTGCTTTCATTAGCGATGGTTTCTTCATGAAATGTGGCCGATAAGAAAGTGGCCGCTTCCAGAAGACAGGGATGTCTTTCCAAAACTTTGTGGATATTTGTTGGTTCTGTTAGAGTTGACAACAGATCCGGATCTTGAAGTATAGCTGTTTGTGTGCGAACATAACAACAGTTAATATTGAAAATAACAAATAATTAACAAATAGTCGTGACTTAACCCAAAGTCGTCGGATCTTCTCTAAGACCCGGAGTAACGGCCATAAGATTTTCTCTGAACTCGGGTTCACTCAATTTATCCAACATTTGTCGAAAGGATGCGTCCATTAGAGCTGTTTTCAAAGCAATGACCATATGTTGAATGTCTGACTGATTTATCTTCAGTTTCTGTGCCTTCGATTCCGTCTCTGATTTAATTGACTTTTCCTTTGGATTTGATTTTTTGATAACAAAAATAGTCGTCCCTTTCGTTATCTCATATGAGTCCAGAGTTTTGTCTGAATTGAGAACTCGTCCGAAACACATCAGATCTGACAACAAATCAATAAATTTATTAGAAATATATTTTGAAATTAATTGAAAAACGAACCGAATTTGTCTTCAGACAATTCATACGCTTTTGAGACCAATTCTGACAAAGTCTTCACTTTAGTATTCATGTCATTCAACGCTATTTTGTTGAACCTTTTGCTTGAATTTGGCTCATATTTACAGATATTCACAAAAGAAGACATATTTCCAGTGATTGACAATTGATTTAATTTAAATTAATATTTAAATTAAACGACAAAACAATAGTTTTGATGAAATGACGAATCAGTTTATAAACAAAAATCTATTGAAAACATCAGATGTCAGCACTTGAGTCGCATTTCATTCATCAACATTATGATTGTGATTGTGAGTATGGTCAATTTGTCCGCTTTTTACAACACTTTCTAAACAAGGTAAGTTCTATAACTATTAAGAGATTTTATAATTATATTTTAATATAAGTCATAAGTTCTTAAAGGGAATAATTTAACGAAATTAATAATTGAATTTACATAAAACTAACAAAAAACCAACTAAAACTAACAAGGTTCTACCTTGCACAATCTTTAATTGGTTCAATCAATTTCATTGTTTCAAAATTTCTGTTTATATAAATATTATTAACTTTTTTGAGTTAAATTTAGTGAATTTGTTATTAAAAAACTGTAATTTGAATTCAAAAGAATTTTTTTATTGCAAATAAAGAGATCCTTCGATAATAAAAGATTTTTAGAATTGAAAAACATTTCACTAAAAATTATTATGAATTAAATGGAAATTTATTAACAAACCGTTTGTGTCTTTGTTTGGACCAACTTTTTTGTTAAAGAGTTTCGAAATTTTCGATATATACTCAACACTTTTGTATAAGAGTTGCGACAAATTATAGAAAGTGACAAAAACAATATTTTCGAAAATATTTGTGATTAATGAATATAAATCTAGGTCATCTTTTCAAATGGTTAGCTGTGATTTAATATTTGGTGTATTAAAGTCCAAACAAAGATATTTAAGTCTTTTGTCAATAGAATTCTTGTTAATTGATTAATGAATAATTTGTTGTCCTTTTGTCGAAACGACAATTCAATGATAAAAATGTCAAAAACGAATCCATTTTTAAATAATGGGTTCAAATAATGGGTTCAATCAATTTCAAGAAAAGACTAACAATTTTTTATTAATTAAATTAAATTTAAATTTAATTAAAACTATTTTTTAAAACAAATTTTAATTTAATATAAATTTATTTTCAAAAAATATTTTATAAAAGTCTTTACTATTAATAAGTTATGAAGTTATTAGATTCTCTACTTGATCTTGTTTAATTATAAAATTTTAATTCACTTTTATCTGATCCCAATTAAATAAACTCAAATTGTGAGGAATATTTCATTAAATAACATTAAAATTCATTTTGAAATCCTTTTATCATAAAATGCTTTTTCAAGAATTACTCATTTGTTGAATAAATTCAATAAAGTTTGAACTTTTCGAAGAAAATTCAAGATTAAGATTATATCTCTTTTAGAATTTATTTATTCTTTGTATATATGCATGTATTCTATATATTGTAAAGTATCAGAACAAAAAACGTTCCTCAACTGTGAATAATCTAGCAATAACTCATGTCCATGAATAGACAAAATTATATAAAATTTTGTTAAAATAGCTTGCTAACAAATGCCTATGCACTTTATTTGACCTTTTGTGCATTTTCTTATTAAAGTCTTATAGATTAAAAATAACCATGATTAATTAGAAACAGATATTCATGAATAGTATAAAATTTGTTCAAAAAAAAAGTTTAAAAACTATACCGAAAGACAAATGTGAAATACGAGTTCATTTTACTTTATAAATATTTATTAAAAATATGAGCATGTTCTATTTGTTACCTCAACATTTTTATCTTCATATAATTTTCCCTATTCCTGACTTATGTCTTGCAAATAAACAAATAAATTTTTTCCTTAACTATTCAGAAGTAGAGGAAAGGTTTTTATTTTTGAGCCTGTACCTTTTTATGATATACTGTTCGTAACTGACATTTAAAATATAATTTGTTTTAAAGGTTTTTATACTGTCTTTGAAATTAGTTGTGATAACGAATATCTGTTTTGTTAAGAGAATCGGTATTTTGAGACAAATTTAAAGCAATGGTTTTCACACAAAAGTTAAAATTGAGTGAATGTTTGGCTTAAAAACAAATAGAAATAATTAAAAGACAATTTGCATAAATGATTGCATTCAATGTAAAGTTGTTTTAGAAGAAATGTGTTGTCGAAGGAATTGGTATTTCTCACAATCATTACTTTGAGCGCACATTTATTTTATTGATCCACTACTAAACGAGACCAGCGCTGAACGCCAGTGCTGTCAAGTCTTCCAATAGTAATAAATGGTCGAACCATTACTGAAGTACATTAGATCTGAAAAATCTTTTCGTGCCTTTTCTTTGAACACTAAAATCCAATACATTTTGTTTTGCGATAAAAAGAGAGACATTTATATAAGCGATAGTTTATATGCACTTAAAGTCACTAAAAATACCATAATTTAAAAGAAAGTAAAATATAATTCCCGATAAAGTCTACAATAAATGAATTTGTTTTCGATCACTAAATTTATTTTCATTAAATTCCGACAAAAAAGCAACTCTTCCTCTCCCTCCCTCCCTCTCTCCCCCTCCCTCCCCTCTCCCTCCCTCCCT
>JAQIXI010000229.1:0-29468 GCA_034700165.1 Galumnidae sp. Gr-Ori-00277 | reverse complement strand
AGAGAGAGAGAGATTTGACATTTAATAACCAGAATTTGAGAAATTTATAAGTCATAATCAAATTCATAAGACGAACAAAAATAATAATAATAATAATAATAATAATAATAATAATAATAATAATAATAATAATGTGTTATTACATGAAATCATTGAACAAATTATGATTTATTGTCGCAAAACTTGAATTAAATTATTATAGAAATAGTAGTAATTAGTTTGCGGTCACTCTTTGACATCAAATGTCAAATCTATTTGAGTGAATCCACTGAATACTAATTCATATAAAGAGGTTTAACATAAAAGTAATTAAAGAGAAGCAAACCATATAAAGTTACAATTGTTAGTAATAAGACCTACAGTAAATAATTAGCAACTTGGATACCTTCAAAGTTGATTAAAGAGCCAAGATGCAATTTAATATATTGAATTTCAATCTTTTATATAAAGAGTTCAAATCGACATTAAATTCATAAGAAGTATGAATTTTATCTAATTTTCATATAATCAGTGGTCATTTTTGTTATAAATATTAAATATTTAGTGAAATGTCAAGGTAACTTTATAAAAAGCAAGTCATTTACTCAATCGGAAGCAATTCATTAAACAAATATCTATTTTTATTCCCTTAATTAAAATACGTTTGAAGTATTCGATTACTTTTGTTAACCACTTTTTTATATCGATTTTAACTTTCAATCTTTTATTCAAAAAGTGGCTCAACTATAGGGTGTGGTTATGGATGTATATGACTATAGTTATAGAAGAGTATCAGCTAATAAAATATATAGAGTATTATAAAAGTAGAGAATAGATTAAATACTTATTAATAGTTATTAACAGTTTTTTAATTCAAACAAAAATATAGATACTTTTGAGGTTAAGGCAGCAAGGCCATTTGAGCCAAAAAAAAGTGTATAATATTTGCTTATATTTAATGACCAAGTACATTCATTGATCAATGGCTATTTTCAAATAAGCCTTTAATTTTTTACCAAGATGGAACTCTTTTCAATTGCTTTGATTTGTTTACATTAAATTATCAAAAGAAAAGTTTATCGTTTTATCTTAACTATTTTGCTAATAAATACTTTCCTTACTCATTTAAAAAAATAATGTATTAATGTATGAATTAGTCTGATGTTCTTGCTCATGTCATATTTCAAATGCCTAAAGGAGATGGGAAAGGTTCGACAAACATTCTTGGATTTTGATTATTTTTGGATCATTGATTAAGCAATGGAAACTGAATATCATGCATATTTTTTTTTTATAATATTGGAGGTTCTCTTATTATACTGACTCAAAGTTACAAAATATAACAAACCATAATTTTTTTTGTCTTAATTTTAATCCTAATTAATTTTGTTGTCTTTATTCGAATAAAGTGCTAAAATTGCTATAAATTTTGTTAAACATGGTAAAAAATGAAATGATATAGACCAAAACCCACCTGTATCTCGAAAAATCAAAATTTGAAAGTGACGCCCCTGAGCTTCACATGGTTTCTTTACAATTTATCATGTCAATTTTCAAGTAGAATACATTTACAAGAAGAATTACAAAAAAAAAATGTTGCCACACCTTAAGACAAAAAAAATTATGTTCTGTTATATTATGTAACTTTGAGTCAGTATATTATGATAATTATCTCGAATATTAAAAAATTCTTTGTGCATGATATTCAGTTTCCTATGTTTAATCAATGATCCAAAAATAATCAAAATCCAAGAATGTTTGTCGAACCTTTCCTACCTCCTTTGGCTCAAATGGCTATTCCTGGGTTATATTGAATTTAAATTTTAAAATTTTTGGTCTCTTCTAATATATCATTCCTTAGATTTTCTATAATTAATTAGTTTTCAACGAATTTTATATTTAATTATTTAGAGAAATATTTTTAGTGTTTTTAAAGTTTAATTAATAATTAGACCATATTTTCAAACAAATTTATATTCACTCATAAAAAAGTAAAATCAATTTTTAAAAAAATTAATGAAATAATATTACAATACATTATTGAAGCCCTATTCAAGTCACTTTGCAATGTTATAGAATATTCTATTTCATGAATCACTTATTTAAATATACTTTAAAAGTAAAAGAGGCAGGATAAAATGGACTCAAATTGAATTACTTTTGTTACTAGAGAATTTATTATTTAGAAAGATATATGACATTTCTTAATGTACTGACAGTGAATACATAGTCAGGACAATAACTGATGACTCAATTTTAATAAGATGTGTTCCGATGGTGATAGGGATAGGAATAGGGATAAGGATAGAGATAATAGAGTATAACTTTATTTAGAAATTGAGTTTTGCGCTTAACGTTGAATAAGAATTTCAGCATTCCTTGATAAGTTACATATAAATAATAACATGCTTAATTTAGCAATTATTTGAAGTCTAAACTCATTTGTGTGTCAAAGTTTAACCGTTAAACTGTTTTAATAAGTGAACCCTTTAGTTCTCTAACACAAAGTTTTTCTTTTAATTTCAGGTAAGGAAAGAACTGATGAACTCTTTTTGGTTTCAAATTATAAAATAATTACAAAAGTTTTGGTTAATATAAGTGCAGATAAATAATGAGATAAACACTGAGTACTGAGTATTCCATTAATTTTGACAAATAATAAGAAATTTCTCCACAAAAGTATAGAAATAGAAAAGTATTGATAAAGACTTACGCCGTTTCGTTGTTATCAAAAGCAATGATTCCATCAGTCATTTCAAACTCAACGCCGTCTTTAGCGGTTCCCTCAATAGTTTTATAGGGAACAACCACTCGTCCGCGCGCACCACTAAATCGACACACTTTCAAGTGGTACTCTCCGACGGATTCGGACACTTCATATTGAGTTTCAGAGAAAGAGAAAATACCGGAGTGATCGTCATCCAGAATCATGACTGTGGCGATGGCCGGAGTGGCCAATTGGAGCAGAGGCGCCTTATCTCGGACTGTAATGGCGCCGTTCATTGGAGTCCTTCCGTCGTGACTCAAATATCGTGGATTACTTAAACGAACGTAAAAGTGTTCGTCTTCTTCAAAGAGGTCGTCGTCGATGACAGTAATGAAGACCTGAAAAGGTTTTAATTTATAAATATGTAAACATATAACTGAAGGGTAGACCTGTTTGTGCGCTTCGTTTGGTCGAAAAATAATCGTTCCCTCAATCGGTTCATAATCAGAACCTGCGTTAGCGGTTCCGTCTTCTGTCTTGAAATCCACGCAAACGGTTGGCTTAAGGTCTCCCTCTCGGCTTATAGTAACTGCAAATTGGCCCACATTTTCCATAACAGTATAATGTGCAGGGTTAAAAAATATTTGAATAATATCTTCTTTGCTTTTTTCCGTTTCCTTCTTTTCCTCAATTTTTCCGACTCTTTTCTTAACTAAAGCGTTACCTCCGGTCAACTTTTTTGTGGCCTTTGAATAAAAATAAGGAATTTGTTATCATTTTCAGTGATTTATTGATTGAAGTCATGAAATGACTTTTAGGCCGACTTTTATTCAAATTTTTTCAGTTAAAGAATTCGTGAGTAAAACAAGAAAACCATAAATTGATTTTTGTTTTTTTGAAAAGTGGTTCAAATATAGAAAAGGTAACAAAACTCCAATTCTATTATCGATCCATTCATTGATCCAAAGATTTATTGAAAGTAATGACAATTTAATAAAAAAGAGTGAAAATAAAGATTTTAAAAAAATTAAAAATCATCACTAATTGGAACATTTGGTTCATTTGGTAATTTTGGATTAATTGGTATATTATAATATTTAAAAAACTTATATGAGGGTCGAGTCATCTAATGTACATTTCAGGCATTTTTCTCAAAGATTGTGAAAAATTTGATTCTTTTCTAATCTTTTTATGAAATGATAGACAAAAAGATTTAGTAATCTTTAAAAATAGATTTTTGGAAACTTTATAACATCTAATTTAAATGGATTATAAGACTAGAAATTTGGACACAATTCAAAAATTCAAGTATTATTTCATGAGTTTTTGTTGGAGTGTTTGGAGTGTAAATTAGGAGAACACTTCTCATTGCGCTCTAACTGTGACCCACTTTTAGGTATTTTCATTAAAATTTAAGTATATATTAATCTTAAATATTGTTGTTTTAAAACGATATTCAAATTTGTTTTCCTTCTATTCGTCTAATAATTAAACTTTAATTCAAAGATTGTCTTAAGAATAGCGAACACTATTTATCAAAATGCGAATCATTGATACCTAAGGGATGCCTCCAATAAATTATTCCTTCCGGAACTGAATATTCATTAGATTTTCCTTGTTATTCAGACCCTATCCTCCCACGAAAGGGAAAAGTTATCATTGAATTTTTAGGGCCAAAAACGCCAAGACTATTTACTCCTTAATTGCAAAAATGCTATTTATTTGATAAAATTAAAAGTTAATAGACGTAATGGATATAACAAAATATAAGGAATGGAAGGAATGAAAGGATGTGCTCAATAAACTTATAAATACTTAAACGCAATCATTTGAATCATATCAAGTGATGGTATTAATGGTGAAGTATTAATCTTAATATTTCATTGATCATAGTATAAACAAATACCTTTTCGTTCATTTATTTGAACAAATCGTTATTTAGACAAATATTTGACTCAAAAGCTTATATTTTAAGTAAAATTTCTTTTTAAAGTTTTCCATTCATTTGATTTCACATAATTTCAATTATAGTCAAAAGAAAAATAAATTTGATTTTCATTTCCAGTAATAATTTGAAATATTTTTCTTTAGTTTATATTTTCCACAAAATATTTGCAGTAAAACAGAATTCCATTATAACATGGAATGGAGCATGGTAATAAATTGGGGGTCAGTTCACAACTACTTTAAAAGTAAAAAAAAAATGGCAAAAATCACTCACGAATTCGAATTCTTCAACAATACAATATACTCCCAAAGCAATCATGGACATTTTAGAAAAAATAGCCAAACTTCCCTTGAGATAATGTCCTTTGGTAATACTTGCATTCATTCTAATCAAGTATAGCTCCTATTTGGAGTCGAACTGACCTTTTTTTAATCAGTAAAAAATAGACTCAAAATTGTGTCAATAATTTATAAGTTAACAAATAAATTGTCAAAACTTTTATTCGAGTATTGATTTCTATTGCGAAAAACTAAAGGAATTGTGCCTTAACTTCAAAATTCCTTTTCGAGTTCAACAAAGAACATTACGCAATCTTATACCTAATCTGTTTGCTAGGTTAAAAAAGACATCTTTGCTTTTTGAATTTGAATAAAAAGTTATTTATAATAAACGGAATTCAATACTAATTGTATTGTAATTTCATATCAAAATTCCAATTATTTTTTAATAATTTTATATTAATTGTGAGTTAAGACAAAAAATGCAAACAATGTTTTCATAAATATTTTAATTGTAGACAACATTTCCAACACAAATAACTCCCGAATTAGTAATTGAAGTCATGTACTCATAATTTAGACTTTTATTACTTTATTATAAATAATTATTTTATTCTTTAAATTTATTTCATATATTATTTTAATATTTAGCAAATGTTATGAAACATTTAAAACGAGTGAAATTAATTTAAATTTTCACAGTTATATCAGTTATAAAATCAAATATAAAGTCAACTGTTTATACAATTCAAAGGCATTTATTCTGTTTTTATTTTGTGTTAAATTAGGAAAACATTTAAAAACAAAAAGCGTTTGAATTGAATTTTGTATTGAATTGAAATAATGATTTCGGTTCACGTATTTCACTGCACTGAATGAGAGTGAGTCCTAAAAATGAGCAAGGTGCTTCCAAAAGATAACATAAGAGTTTAAGATATCGTTTGAATTGAGGCCTGTTTTGCAATCGACCAGTGATTTCGTTTCTATCGAGGATTATCTTTCGAACTGATCTGATATTCTTTTTATATAAATATTTGAGTTTTACTTTTGGATAAAAAATTTCATGGATTCAATTTCCAATCAATTTTATTCGTGACATTTATTCGTTGAAATATTTACGATCATTGAATAAATGCGAGTAAATTATTTAGGAATAAAGTATTAAGGCAACTTTTTATTGGCTCTACCAATCGATTGCGATAAAGAGCAAAATGTTATCATTTTTGGTTTTCAGAAATGGCCAATAAATTACAATCAGATTACCTTGCTCAAAAATACAAGTCTTTTTATAACTCTAGACTTTTGCTATAATCGGTCGTAGAGTGAATGAGAAATACTTTTAGTTTAAGATATAAATAAGAGAAACGACAAAATACTAAACATTAAGGCATTAAAAACTAAAAAATGGTTGACTTCGCAAAAAACTATTTCACTGAAAATACTCGAATGAAATGTCGAAAATAAATGCATTCTTTACAACAAAAGATTCTAAAATTATTACCCAAAGAATTTTACTCATATATTCACTCATTATATACTCATATATTCTGTAATTAATAACTTATATATAAATAGTTTTAATAATCAATTAATAAAAATTTTTCGATTCGTTTCGTTAAATAAAAGGCTTAAATTTTTCACAAATAATAGTATAAGAAGTCTTAAGAAATGAAAGCATTACTTCTTAATAAATTATTTATTAATTATAAATTAATCAATTATTTATATAAACTTTAAATATTTTTCAATTGAGTCAATTATAATTACTTAATAGTTTTTTTTAATCTTCAATAACAAAAAATTCGAAGATGACCTTGGTTACCTCTCTTCTACTTAAGATACTTTCCAATACAAATAATTAAAGCGAAGAAAGAGATAATCGTTTTATTTGATTGCAGTCATTTTAAGACACTATTTGGGCAAAAAAACAATGAATTTGTTTTTGGAGGTTCACTACAATTAATGTCACAAAACTATAAATTTAACACAAAAACACTTTTGTTTGAATTCTGAATACAAAGTATTCTTTAAAATATTTAAAATATATTTCTCTAAATTTATGCGAATTTAACAAAAAAGATAAAACTTATCGCTTAAAACTAAAATTATGGAAAACTCGAGAAAAATAAGAAATAAAAAAAATTATTCTTGAAATTCATTTTATATATTTAACTAAAGAATATTTTATATATAAAAGTGAAGTCCATTTTAACTAAAAGAGGATAAAATTAATGTCATTTTATTTCATTAGAGACTCATTTTATTCGGAAAATTGAGTGACATTTCTCTAATCCAAGACTCGATTTTTTTAAATGATCCGCACAAACATTATCCACATTATGAGGACATTTCTAAAATTAAATTAAGTGGACGCAAACACTCTATTTCTCTTGATTTGATCAAGGAATAAATATTAGATTAATCTAGAACATTGAGAGAATTTTATTTTTGTTGAAATCAAATTCAAGACTCTATAAAATTGAGTTTATTTTCCGAAATTTATAATCAAATCGACAACAAAATGATTTATAAATTAAATATTTACGCGAAAAATCTATTTTCAATTATTAGTATTTCTATAAATAAAGATCTTTTAAGAAAAGAGTGAAAACTGAATCATTTGGTTGTTATCTGTATTTATGATCAAAGACTGAGAGTATATTAGCATTGATTTGGGTTCGAAGTGCCATCAAATAGACGTCATATCTGACAGAAAACACATATAAATAGACATTTATCAGATTCAACACTAGATTTTAAAAATTCCGATCGCATTGAAATCAACACAAAAACAAAAAATCGATTGATTTTAGTCTAAAAGGACTTCACTCATTAGAAATAACTATACATTGGGTTTATATTAGAATTTATTGTATATAATGTTTGTGTCATATTATTTGTATTATTTGTATTATTTTGACATTTTTCCCATTAAATCATTTTATCGTTAAGTTATATATCGAATGTATACTCAATTCAATCACTTTTCTATTATTTTTTAAGACTTATCGACGAAATATTTTATTGAAATTTCGTAATAATAAAAGTATTGAAAAAAAAGGAAATTGTTTTTCGACGAAAGCTTTTATTTTGGATTATATGAAAAGTAAATGCCTTCAGAATGGGTCTGACCTACAATACATTTACTTTATTATAAATATAAACAATTAATTTGGGCATCAAAATGATCTCAAAATGATCTCAATATAAAAGGGTTTATTTGATGACTTCTTTCATTGTAGGGAACAAATAGACATAAATGATCTGAACATAAGAATTGTTTAACCTTTTCATAAAATATGAAAACTCACTTTAAATGGAATCGTTTCAATAAAATTGCATTAAAACGAAAGCAATAGATTTAATGTAACCAAAAGTTTCAGAGAAAAGGACTAAAAGAGATGTTTCTCGAGTGACGGCTAATTGTTTAAAGAGTTGATTGAAAATCAATAGAACTTTATTTTACAAAATAAGTCCATTAAATATCAAAAGAGTTAATTGAAAATTAATGAGAAAATGGATCCAAAAAAGAAAAGACATTTACCTGAAGTCTATAGAATGCTCTACTTTTGGGCCCTCTATTCATGATCTCATCTCTGGCCATAATTTCGATGTCACTCATGGCTGTGTTTGGATTCTTTTTTCTCAATTCTCTGAGGAGTTGAATGTATTCACGTCTGTGTTCTTCAAATTCTCGGACCTCTTCGTCGGCCTCTTCTTCAAACACTTTGAGACCGCCATCGACCACATGATTTTGATTAAGCTTGGTCATTGCCATTTCCAAGTCTTCTCCCTCTCCGCCAACAATTAGACCTCTTTTATTCATTCGGTATTTTTTAGATAAATACTTATAAACAAGAAGTCTTCGGTCGGCGATATATGCGGTCAAAACAGTTGCGGGGAAGAGAAGGAAAGTAACCAAACCCTCCCATATGTCAATAACCCCATAGGAAGTCCACACAAGTATAAGACAAAGCCATATATAGGCGAATACACTCCAAACCATTGTTACAAAAAACACTCGAAGATGTTTTATCTTCTTAAAGTCAGAGGTGGGGACACACCAAACGCATATCGCTATTATAACAAACATATTAAAGGCTGCACTGCCCACAATAGTTCCCGGCCCTAATTCACCCGCATAAAAGTCTCGGGAATAAACTTCAATGATTGAGAGCAGAATCTCTGGCGCTGAAGAGCCCAAAGCCATGAGAGTTAGGTTTGAAACGGTTTCGTTCCAAATGCGAACACTTATCACTTGTGGCTCAGCGTTTGGTTTCTTAATAGTGACCGTTCGCTCCTGACTTGTTATCACTTCAATCGATGCCATAAACTTATCCGCTACTATTGAGACGCCGACAAACATATAAACCAAACCAACAAAATATATGACACCTCTGGCTATGATATCTCCGAGCGCCAGGTTTTGAGTTGGCTGCCAAACGGGTAATAGTAACCCGGGCTCACATCTTAAACCCTCTACTGGTGAGGTTTCATTGTTTTTATTTGCAGCGACTCTTAAAAACAAATTATTGAATGCAATGATTAATGTCGACAACAAAAACGATTTAAATGAGTTTAAGAAAGTCATCGCGAATTACCCAGAATTCAGTTCACGAACTAATTATTATATTTGAGAGAAGTCTTGCTTTCAGTTGGAGTTCAGCAGTCAGTCCATCACTGCCTGAGTGTCTCCACTACTAAACTCGGAATTGTGTGCACACAAACCAATTTCCACTCCAAACGCTCTAAACATGAGTATCAGCACAACATACAAACAATACATTCTGTATGTCCTCTGATGCCATCTCTTCCTTGTCTTGTATTCAATTTTATCGACTTTTAAGATAATTATTGTTCGACAGAAAAGTTGAGGCAAAGCTTTCAATGCAATCACAATAAATGTCTACATTTCAAACACTGTTTTATTAGTTTTATATTACTCTTCACTGAATTGCGATACAGAAATCCAATCAAATTATTTAACTTTTTATTATTAACGGTTATTAAACATTGGTATTGGACTACATCTGGTAAATGTCACAAAACTTATATCACAAATAGAAAGATAGCAAATGAAAAAAAACATGAATCAAAACTGTTGGATACACAGCCTCTGTATATAGAGATTAAGTGCACCACAAGACTCAAGACTCGACTCAAGTATTCATTTTTGAGGAGAATTCTCTTCTGGCGGAACAAAAGGAACGCAATATTCAGATATTTTGG
Organism: Galumnidae sp. Gr-Ori-00277; assembly: GCA_034700165.1. Lineage (NCBI taxonomy): Eukaryota > Metazoa > Arthropoda > Arachnida > Sarcoptiformes > Galumnidae > Galumnidae sp. Gr-Ori-00277. The sequence goes on along the minus strand of JAQIXI010000229.1, from coordinate 19,327 downwards.
GAAAAATGCCTCAATGCCTGACAAACTACCAAATTATATCTCGACTGTTATCCCGATCTTCCAATTATGTGCTGCGAATGCGTCACCAAAACGTCACGTCTATATCTGTAGCAATGGATGGCAATGAAGGCAAAGAACAGATTCACTGCTTCTTCTCTCTAAGACTTTATCGGATTTTAAAGAATTCTAAATATAATTACAGATCAGATCAACAAAATTCAAACAATAGTTTTTTTCTTCAATAAAACACTTTTCACTTATTCTAAGCGTTAATTTCATCTTTTCTTTTGTTGTTTCGAGTCATTCATTATGTCTTCATTCAATTCAATGAATTTTAATTAAAATCTATTCATTGACTCATTTAATATTTAATTGCTTTGTTTTAATTATCATAAGTCAACTGACCTCATCCTAATTATCATCTTTGCCTTCAAAGTCAATAACAAACTATAAGTAAAACTTTCAAATTAGTTTAACAACACTTCAAAATTTGATTCATCAGTTTAGCAAGCTCATTTAACTAACTTAAAGTATATTTTCAATTATTATAATGCAAACCCATCTCATAATTAGTTGGAGTAAATCGCTTCTAATAACAGTATTTCCAAGAGTCTCATCCTTTTATTGCATATTAAGAATATCAGCAAATATGGGATAATCAAAGAAATAAAACTAATTATTGTAATCAAAACAAATTTCTTTCTGGAGTTTAGTTTTACGCTTCAAATCACTTTTATTTTGGGATTACAACTAATTTATTCTGAGATTCAATATTAGAGCAAACATTTGATCTTGATAACTCTAGTAATTAAAATAACTTTAATTATGAAATAAAATGTTAAAATATGAGATCTATTATTGAAAGATGTTTTCATTTGTTAATAATATATTCAATAAAAAATGAAACGAATATCAAATCAAAAAAAGTTTTGATTTAAAATGAATTCAAATAAAATGCAAATTATTTGTAAAAATAATCAAAGAAATAACAATAAATAAGAGGAATGGAAATTACAAGATATGCAGTCCTCTCTTATTTATCGTCCTTTTTCATGTCTTTCGTCACATTGTTAATGATTGACCTAGATTAAATCATAATGCCATTCATTGTTTGACAATTTTAGTGACATTTATCCCAAATTCTTTAGTTTTTATAATTTTTTAGAATCTTTTTATTCGTTGAATATATTCTCTGTTTTTTATCAAAATTTCGAAATAGAATTTCGTGAAACGAATTGATTATTAGCAGTGATTCGATTGAAGTTACAGAGGGTACCAAAATTAGCCCCATTTAATGTACAAAATTGATTATATTGACAAATACAGTTGAGACCTGATTTTGGTCAAATGGTGGGACATTACAGTATATACATTTCAAAATTTTTGTTAAGTGACCTTTTTGTGGTAAAACATAATTCAATTAAGAAAAGGATCTTCACTGTAGAAGTTGTAGAGAATATCAAAGTAAACCTGCTTTTAATATAAAAGTTGAGCTCAGTTTGGAATTTCCGAACTTATTTTGTATTTTTATTCAGATTATTAAGAGAGACATCTGACAATTGATATCAAGTGTTAAACTCTCGTTAATCATTAATGAAGAGAACATCTGGTCATTAAAAAAATCCTTAGAAATATGAGTTCTTAGTCTTTTGATTAAATGCATTGAAACTATTTATAAATTCCCTAAACTTAATTAAAATAATGAATTTCATATAAAATCAAAATAAAATTATCATTCATTATATTTTTGAATAATTTTGATACACTCTGTAACCAGGGATGGCTAAAGGGGGGTATTCCGGAGAGCAAAATTGGCAAAATACCCCCCTTGGAGAAGAAATTGATAGCCCCCCATTCTATCGAAAAGAGGAGAAAAATCAAGAAAAAATTTGAATAAATTAGAAAAAATTAGTGAAAATCAGTAAAATATCTGTAAATAATAAGAAAAACCAAAGAAAACTACAAAAACTGCGTAAAATTTACAGTTTTAGAGTGAATTTTTCGTAAATTTTCGTGAAAAAGTTTATTGTTTTTTGTCAAAAATTCTTTGTTTTTTGCTTTAAAAGTGATAAAATAAGTTAAATATGAGTGAATCGTATGAATTTATAAGGAAAAACACCTAAAAACCACTTAATATGTGATTTTTAGCGATTTTAGTGATTTTTAAAAAAAACCCTACCCTTATACCCCCCTGGGGTCTGACCAAAATACCCCACCCTAGCACCCCCTATAGTCGAGACCTTTAGCCATCCCTGCTCTGTAATCATTAGACCACTTAATTAAGTAACATTAAGTAAATAATCGCGAACTGTTTTTGTCTGTTGGCATCAAAAGGAGTGACCCCTATCTAATGTTCATAACTTAGTTCAGTAATAAAAAGTTTCTTATCAGAATTTAACAAGCTCAAATACAAGTCATTGTTAAAACAAGACTTATCATATATCAGAGATGGCTAAATGGGGGTATTACAGTATTTCAAAATACCCCCCTGTCGCGTGAAGACTTTAACATTACGTCTATGGACAAGCACTAGGTCTGTTGCGGTCTATCTAAAATACCCTCCCCTGATACCCCCTGAGGTCTACTAGTTTAGCCATCTCTGATCATATATCATATAACTTATGTGATATAAGTTATAGTTGTTAATGGTAAAATGAAGTATGATCATTTTACACTAACTTTATTACCAAGTGAAGAAATAATCAATGTAGTTTTTTCTCTCTAAATTAGAACTAAAATACTATTTTCTATTATTTTGTCGTTTTTTAAATTAAAATCAATTTTTATTAATTAATAAATACTTATTTGTATTGCGATGTTTTCAATCTTATTATTATTACAAAAAAAAAGTAATACCACTCCTGAATATCCCTGGCTATCGATAAATCGAATTTTATATTACAAGGTTAAAAAAAAGGATAACTTTCTGTAATTCTTAAGTGGTGTTCTTATTGAGAATGCAAGTGAATTGGCGTAAAGCGAGTGACTTGGATTTTGTGTTCCTATTAAGTAAATTTCAATTCACTTCATTTCAATCGAGATTATGAATACTCATTATTCATAACTGCAATTGAAGCGACTAGGGCCTAAACTGCTAGGGCTTTCTTATTGCACTAAACTGTTTCAAGAAGCGTATTTCAAGTGGCTTGGATTGGATTGAGACAGTTTTTAAGCGGACTGAGAGATCTTACTGTGCGCTCAATGCAAGTCATTTGCATTCTCAATAAGAACGCAATTTTAGCATTTTATTAAAGAACCAAATGTTTCGATATTTTCTTTAAGTCTATGTCTGAACTATTTTCAAAACATTGATAACAATCGCAAAGAATTTTTGATAAAATGTGACCGAAATATCTAAAAATAATTTAAGCAAAATCTCTGAAAAATAAAAATTCTCATTGAATTACAGCTGAGCCCAAGACCTCCAGATTCGGATCATTTTAAATGTTAGGTAAATATCTTTTTTGAAAATTTTATTGAATTTTATATCTAGACTTCGATTTATTTTAAACGTATTTTTGGTGAATAGAAAAATGTTCAAAGAATTAGTTTTATTCCCATATTATAAGAGACAAAACAAACAGCGGAAGAAAGGGTGCGCTTAAAATGTGTTTAAAAATAGTGACAAATGATTTTTGTAGGCTTTCGTCGATCCCTTTCGCTTATAATCATCTCTCAAACAACAAATAAAATATAACTAAATATTTAATCATAAATTCTATTATAACTCAATAGAGAACTAAATATAAATGTTGTTTAAATGGAGATATTATTTGAGTTTTAATATATAAAAATGTTTTGTTATTTCAAAATAATTCAAATTCATTGCAGAATAAGTTTTGCGATTTAGCAGAACATCAGTTCTTTTTAGATTTAAACAAAAATATGGAAAAGTGAGATAGATAATTTAGATAATATGAAAACTGTTCTTGCAAATGTTTTTTACAACCATTTTCATAGCAAAAGCTGTTAATAAAAAGATGAGTGCATTTTATTCTTTCAATAATACGTTTAATGTTTCGGAAAATAATAAAACTAACAATTTTTCCAAATCTTAGTTATAATCGATTAAACCATTTGTTGAAATACTTTTCTCTTATATTTTCTTAAATTCTTACTCAAAGAGAATATTATTGTTTCCATTATTGAAGTTTTGCAGACTTTCCCATAAAATTAAACATCAATTTGTAATTTTAATTAAACTTTGTTTGCAATGAATTAATTATAAAATACCATTTAATCCAAAATAATTAATCTTTTGGAGGAAAAAATGCAAAAATGGTGCCAAAGGGGGCCAAAAACAATCCATAATTATTTATTAATAATTAATGACTAATTCCTCCAAAACTGAAATCATATCAAACTTTTAAAGAACAATTGGTTTTATGTTTTTATACACTTTTTTATAAAAAAAAATATTTTTTTAAAAACAAAATTTGTGTTTTTTAGACACACTTTTAATTAAATCCAAATTAACAAAAATTAATAACGATATACCCGGAACAGTGGACGTCCAATCAAGGAGAAAACAAAAAGTCCTTCATATCATTCGACACTTTAATTCAATTAAGTGTTTGACTCTTTTTTTCGTAAAAAATAATTAAAAACACTTTCGTTGCAATTAAACAAACTTTTAATTATTTTAAACATTTTAAGTTAAATATTAAATAAAGCATTAATTGACGACAAAATTTAAATGAGTTCTAATAGAAGAGTCTAATAATCACTTTAATTGACTGAAAACTCATAAATTAGTCGAAGTAATGACAAACAGTTATTATATTTGACTGAAAAAACATTAGATTATTAATAAATCTTTGAATCATTTGAATGACTTAAAGTTTAAATCATTTTATGTTTAAATTTTAAACAAAAAAATAGTTCAGATTTTGGACAAAATACTCAAGAGTTTAGCCAATAGTCTTAATGATTAATATTTAATCTTTACTTTTAGTTGAGTCGACAGCACTTTCAGTATAACTAACTCAGAGTAAAGTAAAACCATTGATTCAATCAAATTGATACCAATTGACTTATTAGAAGGAACAGGGTTAAACCTTTACTTTAATTAAAGAATATATTTAATTTATTTTAAGTCTTTTTTTAAGTCATTTAATAATAAAGTAATTAATTTTGAAAAAATTCGGAACTTTTTGTAAGAAAGAGAGAAGCATCTTGCATAAATTAAACCAATTAAATTCATTCATTTAAAGTGCTTTATATTCTTCTCACGTATGAAAGGAAGGGCTAAAACTTTGATAAAAAAAACTGATAAAAATATTTTAGAAAATATATTAGAAAATTCGGTAAAATTCTTGGAAATCCAAACGGAATTAATTTTTTTCAAATAATGACATCATTTTATTGTTTTTATATATTGAGAATTGTCTTCGTTTTTGGGAAAATAATCGATAAATAAAACTCTTATAGATTTTACTTCAATTTCAAAGATATTTCAAAAGCGATTTTTCAATTATTGTTTTGGTTTTGACATAACTTTGATATGAAAACAACTCTTAACTGTTATTCCGGATTCAAAATTAAAATCAATATAACAAACAATTGGAGAAAAACATCAAATGAATTGTCTGTTTGTTCTGAATTACAGAACTTGTTTTGAAGATTTCTATTTATAAAACTAGCTTGCACCTATGATATTACAGTGACCTATTCATAAACTCATTTTTAGTTGAATTTAACGCTATTTTCATAAAATTCGGATTAAAACTAATTGAATGGAAAATGACTTTTATTTGATTCCAAAATTAATAGTGATTTCAATGAAATTATATTAACAATAATTTAGTGAATTAATACGAAAAGGAATATCAAAATAATTCATTTCGTAAATATTAATCTAATTTACATTACAATTGAAAACTAAAGACATTTGAGAGACAAAAATAGTATAATTAATGCATTTATGGCTGAATCGTCCCATTCTTTATACCGTTTTCGTCGAGTGGTCGTTCCCCCACTTCGTATGTCTGAATGAAAGATAATAAATAAAAAATTTGTTGGAATCAAAAAATAAAAGAATAAGTGATAATACTTTATAAGTTGGGTTATCGTAAGCAGATTCTGACGGCGCTCTAGTGATGGGAGCCTTCGCTGATGATTGCCTTCTCAACAGAAAATATAAAACAACAACAAAACCAATAGCAGTGACGGCAGCGAAAAGAGAAACGATAAGAAGACAATAGAAATATCGGGCGTCAGTGACCTGACTCTCACGAAGAGCTTCCGCTTCGTTTGCTATAAGTTTGATATTATGTCAACAAAAATAAATGAGAGCTCAGAGTTATTATATAAATGATTAATAAACTGACCGGAAGTGTCGATTTTATTCATGTCTTCAGTCATTGGTTTGTCTTTTGTTGTGAACTCAATTGCATTCGAGGAAATGATTTTGCCGTTCGTTAAGTAAAGATCAATCCATGCCTTATATCTTCAAATCAAAAATAATAAATTTTAATAAAAACTAAATTAATTTTAAACAAACCTTTGATTTGGTTTCAAACCATCTAAAAGAAGTCTTCCCTCTCCGTCGGGATTAGTAAAAGTGTGCTGTAATTCCATACTGTCTTCACTTCTATACGATATTTTAACGACATTTATATATTTGTTGATAGGAATGGGCAGATCATTCACTTTAATAATAGTGTGCAGTGCATCCACTGTCACATCATTTGGATGTAAAGTGACGCGTAAGTCATACACATCTTTAGGCGGGTGCGGCATATCTATCACAATAGGTTTCGTCGATATTATATGAGTGGAAATCTCGGGATTCGAAGTGAAAAGTAAATCGACGGCATAAGAAACTCCGGGCTCTAAATCCCTTAACATATGGGAACGAATATCGCGATGCAAGAGTTGGGTTGTCTTCCAATCACTCTCTTCTTTGTCGGCATTTTTATATCTAATTTGTATTCCGTCGATAAACTTTTTCTCCTGAGGTGTGAATAATCTCCAGGAGATTTTCAATGTTTTCGGATCGTTGGACACAGCATTGAGTCCCACGTCCAGCATAATCATTGGAGGAACAGTAGTAGTTGTAGTAGTAGTAGTGCTCGTAACCGATGGAATGGGAGGTAAATATAGTTTATAAATCTCACTTTCGGGACCCGACTGTAACGCCTCAATAATCACTTGAATTTGGAAGAAGTAAGTGGTGTCGGGACTCAAATTTCCCAAATGGTATTCAATGTTAGGGGTGTCGAACAAACGTTTGGGTCGGGCGAACTTCTGAATATTCCATTGCGTTCGCGGAATATTTAGATCTGTGGTGTAGTGAAGTTCTGCGTGTCCTATAAGTCCAACCAAAAGTTGGGGTAAAGTAAATCTAATTCGAGCGGACGTCGAATTAATGGCCACAATATTGATGTGCTCTAAATCGCGGCCTAAAATCATATTTTAGTTAAAATGATTACATTTTAGTCATTTCGTCGAAAATTTGATAATATTTTTAGACTTTTAGTTAAATTTAGCGAATGAATGGAATGGAATGAATATTAGTGTGCATTTAGTACCTGAATCTTTAGAGTCATTGCATATTACGTAAGGACAGAGTACGACCGGGTCGTCCGGTATAACAATTGTCGGGTTGGGACAGTCAAGGGTGGGCTGCAAAAAGCGGTCTGTGATCTGCGGACATCCTCCTGGATGGCATTGCACATGTGGCAGTCCATTGCTAATACTGCACTGACACCGCTTTTTGACGCCCGTCCCCTTTTCATCCCATTGTTCACCCAATTTATAACGCTTTCCATTATGTGTGCAATGATTTGCTATCAATGAATGAAAATTAAGGTTTTGTTAGATTTTCGTTAGATTTTCCTATTGTTTCAAAGTTTAGATTAATTTTTAGACAATTATTTAAGATTTCATTTAATATAAATATCTCTTCAACTTAAGAATGTTATGACCCCTGAATGAGGTTTACCTCAAACCAAAAGCTATTTTTTCATTCATTTTTAGAACATATTTTGAAACAAAAAAGAAGTGAAACAACAAATAAGAGTAAACTTTGCTTTTTATGCGTTAATTAATAAACTAAGCATTAAATAAAGAGGACAGTCGTTAAGGACTCAATTAAATTGCTTTCAAATTAAAAGCAGAAAATTCTCAGCGAATAAATAAGTATTGATTTCATTCAAAGAACTCAACATTTATTCGATTATATTATACTTTAATTTTTTATTGAATGTGAGTCCAAACACTGAATGTGAATATGAGACGACTCCCGAAAAATTGATGTTTTCTTTATATGATTTCAAAAATAAATTTCATTCAATTCATTGAAAAACTGGTATTAAAATGAGAATAAAGTTCTTTAAGACTTTAATAAAATGTCGAATGAATTGAGAAAATATCGTCAAATGTTATGAAAATAATTGTAATTTGAATGAAATACCGATCAAAAGGTAATCATATTTTTTTCATTTGAACTAAAATTATAAGTTAGGACTGAATGAGAACTCACTGGACTTTTCGTGTTGACGACATAACCAATGCAAACAACAATTATCCCCTAAAATATTAATGTAATCAAACACATTTCAATAAATTTCATTTATAATAAATACCCGGGAGATGACCCCGATATGCCATTGAAGGCGGACACGGCATATGAGGCGGTGGAATATCTGGCACTGACGGACACTTATTCTCACAGTCCACTTTACCGTTGGCACAGACACATCTGGTGCCACACGGAAGCAGTTCTTGTGGAATGTGCTTAAAATTAGGGAATCTAATGCCAGCAAATGAGCAAGATCCATCTGAATGGAGCGAATAATCTTATTAAATATAACCAGGGATCGAATTTTCCAAAATTCAAATACCATTTTTGCATTTGGGTTGAGGACAACAGTTGGGTGGCGTTGGAATGAAATGGGGGTCAATATCCCATTCGAGACAGTCTGACACATGCGGAGCAAAATTGTGTGGACACTCTATTGCAGCGCAATTGAGTCGGGCATCGGGTCCGCAGTGACAGACCGCTCGACAATTATCATAAATCTCTTCTCCGATTGGAATCTTTTTTCCTTTAAATTCACAAAATTGTTTGTTTTTAGGCGAAGACGGCTTTTCCGGTAAATCCAGAGCTAAAAAGTTTTTTAAAAATTTTATTCAATAATTGATAAAATAGTTCCGTTAAGTTTTGATATTAGAAAATAAGTCATTTCCCACATTTCAATCATTTAATCAAAAAAAAAAACTATAAAGTTTTGGACAGCATTTATCTCATAAATTAACTCTTCTTTAGTTGAAAATTGGTTTTAAAGTCAATGTTAAGCGAAAAGTAGTGTAAATCCCATTTATGACTAATTATAGAATTAAACGAATTAATTGCCGAAAGGCTTTTCAATTGATTTGGAAATACTTGAAATGAGGACTAATTTTATTTATCAGTGATTTATGCAATTTCTTACATATTTAGGATTTGATGACTCAAACTATTGAATAATATTAATGAAAAAATTAAATTCTCATTTGATTTGACACATATTTCGAAAGTAAGTTCTATAAAAGGCTGAAAACAATAAGAAGTAACCAAATCTTAACGGTTTCGCCCCATTCTATAACACCTACTGATCAACAAAAAAAAACTTTCCATTAAAACCCACTCCTCTGAAGATCCCTTCAAATTCAAATTTTAGTAAAATTTCTAATAGTATTTATTTTAGTAAAAATTAATTTATTATAATAAGAGTTTCATAATATTTATATTATCAGATCTCTAATTGTGATAACTTTTCTTGGATTTCATATTTTGTTCTAAATTACAAAAGGGTTAAAACAGAATCTAATTATGTATTAATCATTAAAAATTGTTTTTAGTGACGAAAACTCATTACTTACTCTAAGAGAAGTTATTCCGTATTTAATTCTGTTAGACATCCTTTAGATTAGGACTGAGCGACAAATTTAGTCATTTTATATCATTTCATATCAGATAATATATTGCGATATAATTTGACTCAATTTTGTTGACTTTAATTAATTACCAAAAAAATTACTTAATTTTGATCTAATTTTAGATATCCTTAGAAATTAACAAAAGAATTGGATTTCAGAAAAAGTTTATCGATTATAAGTAAAGAGGATTACCATAACTCAATAAAAATAAAATAACCAAGTAAATATTTATTACTCATTTTAGATGGAATTAAATAAGTAAAATTAATTATCAAGTTAGGTTTAAATATCAAATAATATTTTGCCATAAAAATATTGAAAACTAATTTGAACTAGGCTAAATGTTAATTAGAGTAAATAAGAAAAAAATTGATCGTTAAATACATCAAAACAAGAAATTTATGAGATTTTCAAATGTGTTATATAAAAGTTTATATAACTATAAAATATTTTGGTTTGGAATCACTGGAGCTTAACCTGAGTTAAACCATTTAATTAGTTTAGAAAACGAAATTGAACTAGGACATTTTTTAATGCTTTGCTGTCACTACACTCACAAAACAACTAAATTATTGGTATTAACTTATTTTAAAAATGTTTCGTTTGAGTTATTTTTGAAGTAATGATTAGAAGATTATAAAACGTTTGAACACAAACTTACGGTTAATGTTATTATGACAGACCACATACGGACAAATGCAGGGGTCGTCCGGTTCAACGATTTGAGGACTTGGACACTGTTCACTTGGTTGTTGGGCATTGGCAGGCAGTGCAGCGCACCCACCCTTACATTGAATAGCTGTGGTTCCATTTGGCAGTAGAGCGCACTGACACGTCTTTTTCAAGCAATTTGTTCCCGTATCCCAAGACTGGCCAATTTTATAGGCTTTCCCCCCTTCGCTCACACAAAAGGGATCAGCATCTGGATCATCGGATGAATTCTTCTTTTTAGACTTATCACAAATGGGAACAGTACAACAGGGGTCATCCGGTGCCGGACCCCAATCGCAGTTCTCATAACCGACTGAATCAATATATACGGGACATCTCTCTTCACATTCTCTGAGGCCTCCCTCCCGACAGACACACTTATATTCACAGTCGCCCTCATAGAAGACTTGTCCGACTTCTATGGTTTGATTTCCGTGGAAACAACCGCTGAATGTTATGTCTATTCCGTGAGGATATGTCCGAACGAATACCGAATTACTCGAAGTTTTATTGAATTCAATTTTCATCAAATAATCTGTTTGTGGGGTTAAACCTCCGAAGTCTACTTCATAGATATCAGTTGCAATCACTCGAATGGCTTCCTCTGAGATTTCAATTGTAGTCCACTCCCTTTCCAGTCGGGAATCCTTTTCCTTTTCCTTTTCAGATTCGGTTTCATTTGTTGATACAATGCTGTGAAGAAGTTTGAGAGTTGACCCAAGAATTCCATTTTTGAGGAACGGTATCATAACTCTTAGTTTGACTGAAGTAGAATTGAAGGCTTCGGCCGAATCGATGATGATTTCTGGTTTGTCATTAATGCCATCCTTTTTGTCACAGACAGCAATTTTACAGCACTCGGGATCGTCTGGATCTGTGACCAGTCGACAAAACGTCTCATCATATCCCGGGTCATTAGCACAACGTGGAACACATTGTACCCGACCATTGCTTTGACAGAGACATTTGAGTTGGCACTCGATATTAAAAGATTCGCCCTCTTTGTAGGTCTTATTATTATGAAGACATCCATCGATGGGCTTATGGTGTGAACTAATAGTAGTGTTGTGCGCACTAACTGTTGAATTTGATTCTCGGCTATTGTTTTGGCAGTTAAGGAGTGGACAGCACTCATCATTTGGATTGTCTATTAAAGCGCAACCAAAAGGAACGGGATTATTTTTATGGGGACACCTATCTTTGCACTCGACTTCCAGGGCTTCGGAACAAAGACAATACTGACAACTGTCGTTAAAAGACTGTCCCGGAGAGTACTCATTATTTTTATAAAAACACATAAGAGTTGACTTTTTAGTGCAACCAATTGTGGGCTCATTTGGATCACCACTAAATCCCTTAAGACATCCACAAATGGGAACATTATCTTCGAGATGACAGATAGCATTTGGACCACAAGTCTTATCCTCACAGGAAAGTCGTTTCGGAATGGGATCCATACAAATAGTGCCGCCACAGGTTGAGGAACAACATTTCTTCAGACCAGTGCAGTGATAATCATGAGTACAGTCTTCCCTACATTTATCTCCTTCTTTGCCGTCGACTGCATTCGGACAAAAGCCGGGTTTTCCAGTGAAAGCCTGTGCGCCTTCATTGGAACGACCTTCCAATGGGTCATTTACGCAAAGAACAGAAGCACAACAACTGTCATCAGCCGATTCCGTTTCGGTACATTTGGGATCAGATTTGAATGAACCGGTTTTGACCAAAGGAGCGACACATCTATAGTTTAGCGATAAATAAATTTTCACAAAAAATTCAATTTTGAGCTCAAATTAAATTAATATAAAGTTTTGCATTAAAATTAAAATATGAAAAAAATGAAAACCTGGCGATGCATTCCTGCTTTGCGTTAGGCCTACAAATGCAGCGCCGGTCACAGCCCTCAAAAAATTGTTGGCCTACACTATAGACGGTATTATTGACGAAACAGCCGTCTTCTGTGGAGACTGTTATTATCTCTGAACCCAAACCCAATTTTTTGGAGTCGAAGTCCTCCCAAACCAATACTTGGATCTGATATAAAGTGTGCGGTCGAAGATCTTTTATTGTGACAAATGGGGTGTTATTTGCCTGCATTTGACTCCATTGGGAGTGATTGAGGTTTTGTTGTCTGTATTGCACGACATAACCCGATTCATAGTTGGGAAGCTTAAAATCATCGAAAGCTATACTAATGGAAGTCCGACTCTTTTGAGTCACTAAAACTTTAGGTGCGTTTTCATTGCACACACTTTCAAAACAATTTTTGGACGAAAAGTTTTCCTGACTATTGTTTTCAACACTTTTGTTGGTATTAATAAATTGTTCACTTAAAGGGTCACTAAGATGTCTATCACTGGTAGTATTCGAAGGAATGTCTAATGAATTGTTGTGAGAGTTGGCGATTGTTGTGATACTAGAGTTGGATATATTAGTTAAGAAACTGTTGAGAGCCGTAGCGTTGGATGCAGTGGTTAATGAACTGTCATTGGCGTTGTTTGTCAGCATCGACTCATTTGGAGCTTCTGTACAATTGATTGCAGACACACTCAACAAAAACAGTTCGATTAGTATTAAGAACTTCATAATTATTTAATAGCTGTCGATTACATCCAATTATGAAAACTTAAATGAGTTGACAAACAAACGAACAAAAGTTAAATCATTTGATTTTGTTTCGAAGGAATCCATTGAGAGTTAAGCTCAGAGTCCAAACTCATTCCCATATTGAGAATCCATTCATACAAATAAAAGGTGAGCACTGCTAAAAAGTTGGTCCTTTCTCTGCTCACTTTAGTCCCTCCTCTCTTTTGGGGTTTGAAGTAAAGAACAGGTATTTTAGAAGAAGAATTTCCCTGAGGCTATGACAGAACACCGGTTCTTCTATACCTAAACTACTCGTAAGAAACATTGCGTTCAATAGAATCAGAAGCAAAAAACGTATACTGACTGGACTGACGGCACTGACTCCAATTGGGAGTACTTTCTGACAAATGCAACAAATAATCATAACCTACTTTTAGCAACTAATCGACACAACCATTCCTTTACTCTAATCAATACAATACTAATTCCGATTGCATTTAATTTTAATTTATTTGTTGATTGATTTATGAGAGAAACAAAACTTAAGGCTTCGAATATTACAAAATTATTAAATCAATTGAAAAGGTGTTAACCCCAAAGTTGTTCCACTCTTAAGCCTTGAAAGCAATTTGAGTTAATTAAAATTTTCAAATCATTTTCTAATAAATTCTTGAGTTGAATACAAAGAGGAAAGTTTTGTCAAACAAAATGATCGAAATATTTTCATTAAAATATGATTTTCGTGTCTTATTTCTGACTGAATTTATTGGTTATACCATTAAATCTGATAATTCCTTAATAGCACTGATATTCTTTCAGATTATTACTAATAATTTATTGACTATTATTTTATTTTACACTAATTTACACTTAATTTGAGTCAAAATGAGAATTAAAATCTAAATTTATGTTTATTTTGGAAAAAAGGTATTATTGTTCTGAAGATTATATGATTGGAGAAAATATAAGACAATTGATTAGAAATAAAAGGCGAATAAATTAAGTAAAACTCTATTAACTCTAATCTAAACTTCATTTGAATCGTTTCTTATCTTTTTTGTATAAATAAATTTTGTTTTAAATGAATTTTAAATTAGAATCAAATCAAGAAAATTAATAATTTTAGATAAACAAGTTCATAAAAATTGGTTATCAATTCAATATCAAGTTCAAACGTATTCAAACATTTTTCAATATTTATATTCAGGTGAAAAAGCGTTAAATTTGGAATTAATTATAAATATATAAAAATATGAATTTCCAAATAAAAACTCAATTATTAGTACAAACATTAAGTGAAAGAGATTTGTGTTGTTTTCAAACAAATGTTTATTGAAAAACAATGAATAATTAGTTTAAATAATGGAATCACTGCCACAGATATATAAATGTATGAATAAAATAATAATCATTTGAGGCCTGTATTGGAGTTTTTCTAAGTATTACTAACTTTGAAAGTTATGATTAATTTGGTTTTAGTCGTAACTTATATTTTTGCAAATTATTACAACAAAATACAAACTCTTTAAAAGAAGAGAATCACTAAAGTTAATGCTTCGGACGATTTGAAACAAAGATAAGTTTAGGGAAAAATAGCTCACGAAATGCTGTACTCATGATTTGAATGCATCCCAACCTCACGTTTATTGTTAAAAATCATTTTATAATTATTACGCAATGGACTGACTATTTCTATAGTCTGGGCTTTAAGTTTAAACCTCCTCTTGATTTATGTCAGACTCGGAGATAGGGCTACAAAAAGATTCATATTTTGTTAAACTTTTGCAAATTTGCAAATCTTTCCTAAATCTAAATATAAATGATTAACAAATTTGAAAAATTTAAAATACTTTTGAATATTTATAGAATATTCTGTTTAATAGTGTCAGACAATTGATTTAATCGACTCAAGAGGTAATAAACTTGAAATAAATAAATATTTGGAACTAATGTAAAGATCGCTGACAAGCACTCAGTCATCTATTCTTTGATTACTCATTTGAATGACAGCACAGCCTTTGCGCTACTTTTTCGGCTAAAATAAGACTTAAATCGTATTAAAATTTGATTATTCACTTAATGTGTAATCAAAACAAATAGTTTTTATGAGTTAAACGAGGAGTGGATGTCTTTTGCGCTAATCTGTATGCAAGTAAACCATAAGTGTGAGCCTTACATAACCGAGAAGGAGGTGACACACTTCCACTCCATCCACAACTCTGGTTCACATTAAACGGCATAAATTTGTTATATCACAAACTTATCTAGATTGAATTAAGGATGGCTATGGCTAAGTCATACCTCACTTAATATGAATTGAGGACAAAATCAGTTAACTTTTTATTTTGAAACCAATCAAAGAGATAAGAATACGTCTCTATTTTAACCCTTTCTATGTATTTATCGCTAAACTATAATAATATAATATTATTGTCTTTTGTTTTATATGAAAAATAGTGTTCATAAAACATCTCATTTATCATAACTAATAGCCTCTAATATTTCGATCCTTCGCTCAATTATTGCTTTTCATAAATGTTGTGATTTGCGAGTAATCAGTTCATAAGGCACTTCACTGTCCATCACTTAACAATGGGTTTGTCAGAAGCTCACCAGAGTATTACTCTTAGATAATTTAACAAAACTTATTATCTAATTATATCTTCTTTATGGAACTTAGAAATATAAACATGATCATATTTTAACTAAATTAGAAGACAGGAAAATTCAAATGTATATTTAAATAAATTTTTTAGAGATAACTTAAAATATTTTGTATATCTCTTCATATATAGTCTAACAAATTGAGTGATGGGGCGCTTAATTGCATAATTAAGGTCAAATTGTTAAACACTTGTAAAATTCAACTGAAATAGAGTTGTTCCCATTTATGGAAAACAATTGTCTTTAATATCATTGAATGAAACGACACTTTTTCAGAAAATGTTTCAAATGTGATGTTTGATGTCAGCCCTAATTTAATGAGCCGTAAGACATGAAAAAACTAAAAAAATTAGTCGTTTTTAACTCAAAAAACGGTAAATCGGATGAATTGCTTGAAGTTTATCTAATTTTGAGTTAAATAAATCCAATGATTAAAGAAAATTCGTAAAATTAGGTCTTAAAATAAACCGCAAACTTATGGACTAATCGTTTAGTATTAAGAATTAATTTAAAGATAAATTAATGTTTGATTTACGTCAAAAAAAAGTCAAATAAATAGTTTAATAAACTTTTAAGGATTTATTTTATATCTTTTTTAGTTAAGAATCTCTTATAAAACAAATGAAAATAAATTGTAATTCAAATACTATTTAGGATCGAATGAAAAACATTTAAATTTACTATTTTTTCTGATATTCTTGGGCTCTCTTTTCAATCATTTCAATGTACTCTTTAGAGGGTTGTTCCCAGGGTCGGGGCCCTCGAATATTCTTCCAATTGTCAATGTCTGTTGTTTTAGTCATATCATCATATTCTTCTTCCAGAGTTTTTGGTTTTCTCACTTCAAAACCAACTTCTTTAAGCAATTCTGGAGTCACCTATTTGTTAGATTATAGAAAGTTAAGAATCATTTAAGCATGCTAATTCTTCTTAAAACAAGGTAATAACTAAATTATTTTTTTAAATTCTTATGGCATATAATATATTGAAATGTTTGAAATGTGAACACATTTTTCAGTTGACTTCTGGAATGCATTTGACATCAAAAGTGATACAAAAACGAATTGTGAGAAAATTCCCATTAAATAAATGACTACTTTTTAGTAGTAATAATAATAATGAGACAAATGTTCGCATAATTTATCATTAAATTAATAATTATTTATTAATTAATGACTTTTTTCCAAAAGAGTGAAATAACCACAACTTCTCAGACAATGACTTCTTATAAATATTAGAGAATAAATAATTTTAAATATCAAAATCTAGAAAATTTAATATATTCCGAATATGCATGGTCAAATTCAACAAAATAAAATTATGCATGTTAAATTTATAATGATTAAGGATTTGTTGAATAAAGAGAAGAGTTTGAGTTATAGTATAAAACCAGTTCTTAAAAATAGGTATAATTTAAATGCGATATAAACACGAATGAGTCCTTTCTTTAAATGGTTTCTGCAATTAATAAGTGGAGACTTAAGACTTACCCCCAATTGCTTATTATGTCGACTGACTTCGTAGCGAACGGTTGCGAACTCTTTCAATATAAAGGATCCGCCGCTTATGAAGAGCTAAAATATACCACAAATTACTTTTAAATTCAATTATTTTTTCTATAAATAAAATCCTTTCCGGAAATCAAATTCAATGAAATAATTGTATTCATTGATTAGTGACTATAAGTATTCACTCTTTTGACAATTAGAATAAGCATTCAATGAATTCATAGCCAGGTATTAAGCATTAAGCATGGTCATTTTGGAATACCTATATTTTTCATATAACAATTAAACTTACAATAAATGGCAAACCATAGCGGAAAAAGTGATGTTTTTTGACTAATTTTAGAAAATTGTTCAAATCCATCAAATTTGAAGAAGAAATAAATTGTTGTTGTAATTGATCTAGTACATTTTATATATATTTAAATTTTATTATCGGCAAAACAGCAGAAAACAAACTTAAGAAAAGATAAAATATAAAAAACGTTTGTTTATTGAATTTTTAATATTGAATATAACTTCAAATAAAACAATTCATTAAAATAGGGCTCAAAATAAATATTATTTTGTGACGTAAGTCTTGTTCACTGACTTCACATGTTTTGTGTTTATATAAAAATTTTTATGAAATAATTAATTAAAAAATAAAATAAAATAAAATAAAATAAAATAAATGTTAAAATTAAATTTAAGGACATTTTCTCAAATATTTACTGATTTATCAAAATGTAGTCAAACATTGATAAACATTGAATCGGTTCGGAACAGCAGTTCCTTCTATACGAGAGGTTTGTTTTGAAAACGGAATAAACAATAAGACATTTGATTTAATTTTTGAATTCAGTAAAAGCGGATCAGTTATGGAAGGGTGCGATGGGTGTCAGCAAAACCAGTGCCAAAAGAGGTCGAAAGGGTGGCGGCGGAAAAATCATTAAACAAGACTTGAATAGAGGCCAGAGATTAGGTGCCGGCAGATTCAAAATGGTTTGGCCCGGACTCAATGCTCCGGTAGTGGCCGGTCGTCAGAGTTTGACCATCAAAGCTCTCGGACCCGATGAACAGTACGACTTAAATATACAAAAAGCGAGGAGTCGTATGAAACGCTTCTCAGCCGCAAAAGTACACCCTTTGGAGAGGGGTTGGAGCGGCACCAAAATGGGTGGCCGTTGGATCGGTCCGCCCGATCCCGTCAACGGCGAAGAATTTATTGGATTCGATACTAAAGTCCTTGAATTAAAACCGATCTTCAAAATGACAGCACTTTTTGGAAAATTCAAGAGATATTCTTGTCTTACAGTAACGGGAAATATGAATGGTTTGGCGGGTTTTGCAGTCGTCCGACATGTGGACAGTCGTGTAGTACTGACCCGTTCTAAGAACAAAGCGGCGCAACGGTTGCAATACATGAATCTGTTTGAAGGCGATTCCCTTTATCACAGTTTTTATTCTAAATTTTTTGCGACCGAATTATTTGTCCGAAAAATGCCAAAAGGATATGGAATTCGCGCCCATCGATGCGTTACCGCCATTTGTGAAGCTATTGGTTTAACTGATATTCACTGTAAAGTGGAAGGGTCATTTAAGAACTATCTAAACATCACCCGAGCATTTTTTAATGGTCTCAATAACCAAAAGACTTATCAACAAATGGCGGACGAAAAGCGTCTAAATATCGTTCAATTAGTCGGCAAATATAAATATCCGGTAGTGTTGGCCAGACCTACAAATGGGTGTCGCACAGAACAAGAGATTAGTCCGGATGAGATTTTAGATTATGAGATGTATATCTATAACGGAAGAGTCATTCATCCACCAAAAGAAAAGCCTCCCTTTTATACAAAAGAGAAGAATTGGCAGACATATACCAAGAAATGGCAGTACATTCAGAGCAGACAACAGTCCAAAATTGATCTGATCTCTAAGTATGGGTCACTCGA
>JAQIXI010000228.1:0-29476 GCA_034700165.1 Galumnidae sp. Gr-Ori-00277 | reverse complement strand
CTCTCTCTCACACACACACACACACACACACACACACACAACACACATAAAGGAGTTTAAGTTAAAAGTTTTACGAAATAAAAGGATTAATAAAAATGGATTTAATGAAATGAACTTAAAATTAGCTAAAAGTTAGAACGTTTTGGGCCAATGGCTGACCCCCAGAGAACACCCACTCTATAACAGGAAAAAAAATCTGATAATTATCTTTAAAAATAATGAAATATTTTTCGCTTTCAAAATGAGTTTTTCTCATTCTTTTCCTGAGGAAAATATCAGAGATGTTCAGAGAGTGTGTCCAAACACAAGAGCTTTTGGTTTACTTATTTAGGAAATTATGATTAAATCAAGAGTTACTTAAAATTAAAATAACCAAGGTTATTTTATAATATGAAAATAGACTCTTTAATTATTTTTGATTAAATTATAATTAAAGTATTTTTATTTTAGCGCTAGATACTTTTTAGAAGTGAACAACTTTGATAAAAGCCTTTTTCATTGGATAGGAATGTGCTCACACTCCGGGTCCTATCATTTTCTATGCCGACATTGTCTCTAAATATATGAGAAATTCATTTTTAATGATTATTACATTTTTTTGTCGAATAATTTTTAGATTAAATTTAATGAATGAATGAATAAAACCTAAGAAATGAGAAAAAAACAGAATTAAAATTTTCATTTGTTTTAACACTTTTTTGTTTATTTCAGAAGTTTAGTAAAAAAAATTTATTCCAAATCGATTTAATTCTTACAAAAATGGTCTTTATTAGTTCTTTAGCATGGCAATAATCATTAATTTGTACATGCAGCATTCATTTGAATTTCAATTAGCAATTATAGACATTTATATATATAAAAAATTATAATATCTTTGAATTATACTAATAATGAGTCTAATGAGTGATAAACTTAACTCAAGTCATGTCGTTATCCAGGGTGATTTATCTAGGATATCTAGATTATCATTACCGGATCATGCTACATTGAATTTCATAGAGTAGTTTCTCTTTGGTAATCGATACTCATTATGGGCTCAAAAGAATTACCGATCGATTTCTAGGGATCTCTACGGATGTATTCCTTCTATTCTTCTGTCGATCAATAGTTTTGTTGCAATAATTTTCTTGGATTTTATTGACTCACTTATCAATTAATGTATTCGCTTACAAATAATCGCCTTAAATAGTCAACTATTTTGACAATTTCACTATTAAATTAACTAGGACAGGAATCGCCACAAGCTGTGGAAAGAAACCAAGTTTTATGTAATAAATCTTCCTAGACAAATTAATAACAAAGTTTATCGATTATTTAAGATAATCTTTTTAAAATATGAACTTGTAGGTTTTTTAAAAGTAATAATTCACACTTTTTTTTTGACTTAAAATATTGGATGTATTGACACGAGTTGTGTCACACGACTAAAACCTAATAGTTTAGTGTCAATGAATGAAAAGACAATTGTCTTAAGAAAAGATTTGCTGAAAATTTTAGAAAAAATGTTAGTCTTTACTGAATGACAGTTAAATCCGAGAATCAAATAAAAAATTGGAATTTAAGTAAAAGAAAAAAAAATAGAAAAGCTTAGGCCTGGGATCAAAACAGGAATAACTTTTGGCACTAAAAGTGCGTACATTCCCTGTATATGGAATTAGTGTTTGTATAGGAATATAAGATTAACACTTAATTAAAATAAAGTTTTTTTTTAAAAAAAAGATTTAATTATAATAAACTCAAATAAAACTATATTTGAGTTTATTATACGATTAAAAGTTTTAATTATTTTTATGTTAAACTATAAAACTTAGTGCGACTAAACTCCATATAAGCATACATTTACTGTTAAGCATTGATCAGCAATTGATGCAAATCTAAATAACTTTTAAAAAATTATGTTATTCGAGCACATTTTGATGGTTTAAAATAAAATAAATTAATAGTTTTAATCAAATTGTATTATAACTCAAATTCTAATTTTATTAAAATTCACTAAAAAAAACATTAATTTTTAATGTCTTTCCTATAAGTATTAGTCAGACACTGAACTAACTTTAGTGCCATAAAGTTATTCCTCTCTCAAAGAGTACATAAAATTGGGTGTCAATAGTCACCAAAGGTTTCAATGTAAATGTGCAAGGTGAATATTGGTGGCCACACACGAACTAAAAGTAATTAGATTTAAAATGAACTTACTTTAAATAAATGAATTTTCCGCTTCATTTATGCATTAAAATTGATTATATGTTCTTTCTTTAAATAGGTAGCATAAACATGCTTATTTTTAAAATTCATATGGAAAAACTTAATAGCTGTAAATTTAAATTATAATTATTGTTTAAAAAGTGTCTTGATCATACATGCGATTCAAAGTGGTGTGAATGCATTCAACAACAATGGAAAGGATTTGATAATAACCAGTTCTAACCAGAATGAGGCTATCAGTTATTGTACCAAGAGTGAAATCTATTTATATAAAGTATTATCAATGTAAATAACAGATAAAATGTCATTTAATGTAATAAAGAAATAGAATTTTAGTGGAATTCTGTGTAAAACTATATAATTATTTTTGTTTTGAAATATATTTTTGTGACAAAAAAATCATTTAAAGTGACTTTAATTTTGTTAATTAAATATTAAAATATGACTACAATTGCAATCATATGACGGAATAGCGGAAAGACTTCTCTCCGGGGATTTCATTGTAAACTACTATCAAACAGAACACTATATATAAAACAGTTTTGCATAATTTAAATCCTATTCTGTGCTCTTCTCTTCACGTATTTCCATTTTATTCTAATGAAGGCATAAATAATAATAAAATTATTTTCAGTCATTGAATTAAAAACAATTTAATTAATTAATTCTTGATATTATTGAGAGACACTATTCCAGCAAAGTTTAACATAGTCTAGCATTGTCTAGTATAGTCTAGCCTGGTCATTTGCCGATAAAACTCGATAAGTTTTGATTGAAAACCAGTTTAAATGAATTTGTTTCGACTGATAACTAAAGTAAAGTTTAATCATTAGATTAAAGCTGTCGTCTGGTTCTGTGTTTACTTAATAATAAATAGTTGATGGATAAGATATCCAGTGGTGTAAAGCTTTGATCAATTCTTTTGATTTAATAGAAATCACTCCCTTTTAATTGATGTCATTATGTTTGTACCTTGCTTACCCAGTCCAATAATAAAGCATTGATTGTCGCAACAGAATTAATTAGAGCACACCCTCTGTTCATCTCTGATATAAAAAGAGTAAATATCGCTATCAGTTCACTGTTTGTTCGGATAAATAATTAATTATCAATAAATTAAATGATTCAGTAGAGCGAAGTCCTGGACCACTGTTAACGGGCGATGATCTGAGCCCAGCACTCGTTCTGACCTCTTTTACCAGAGACTACTGACTATTGATGTGATGACTGGTGTGTTCGGGGTATTTAGTTATCTGCTTATATGAGAGGACAGGCATTGGATTTTTCTTTTGTAGTTTATATTATTCTGTTTTCTATTGTCAACGGATTTCAGGTTTTCTATCACTGAATCGAGTTTTTGGTCTCAAATAAGACGTCTTTTGATTCGTTTGTTTGCAAAATATCTGCGATTTTTGTCGGAAAAACAAATTGAATGCGAATTCAAATTAAACACTAATTCGTCGCTAAATAATAGGATTTTCACAATAATCCCAGTTATGAATCGGTCAATGATTTTATTGCGACATTAAAAACGTTACCTATGTGTGCAAGGGGTACACATAGGGGTACTCATTGCCAGTTATATATTGTTTCCATTTGAATTAGCAAGATAATTTATTTTCTAGTTAATTATTTGTTGTTTTTAGTAAAATATTTTTATTATTAATAATGAATAACTCTTTTATTTAATAATTCAAATTGATCAAGAACATACTAAAAGTAAAATGTGAGTATCTTGCACATATTGCAATTGTTATCTGTTACTAAGAGAAGCAATTCCTTTGCAATACTCATTTGGAAAGACTATTATTCGGTCAAACAATTCCGGAATAAATGCTTGGCTTTAATGAGAAAAGATATTCCAATAAATTATTTGTCGGGGATATAACCAACACGTCTCGATCCTGGTTGTGATCCTAGTTGTGATCCTGGTTCATTTAATATAATGAAAGGGAACAAAAAGAGGAGTTCGGCTTCTTTACACTCTGAACAGTGAAATATTAGGTGCAAACAGTTTTGAATTAATTAATGCGAGTCATAAAGAAGATGTGATCGTGATCATTTATTTCTATAAAAGTCTATATTCTTGATTACTTTTTTGGTGCTATGATTTTATTTTTGACCATGCTCACACACATACATAGACAGAGTCTGGACAAAAATTCATGGCCCTTGAGCTCTATTCGTGATATAATGTGTTTCCACGACTCGCCATAAGAGGAACGGCATTTAAATTAAGTGTATAATTAAGTCCTTAATCTGTTGTAACCATTGGTACAGAAAATTGATTTTTTTAGCGAACAATTTCTTGACTTTGTTTTTGTTTCAGTGGTTTTTATGTCCGAAATGGGATTTTATTTTAATGTTTGTTTTCATGCAATTAGTCTTTACTGCAAAAGATTAGCTCCATTTGAATAATGTTTACTCCAGTCGAGTGAATTGCACTTAAACACGATAGTTATCTTGGTAATTGCTTAGCAATTAATCTAAGCCCAGACCTAAGCTATAAAATTTGAATATTAAACGGATGGGTATTAAATGAATGAGCATGATACTTTCATAGAATTTTAATCATATTTTCATCTATTAATTCTAAAGCTATAAAAAGAAGAAAATCTGAACTTTTTAAAAGGAACTTGCTAAAATAATGAGCCTTTTTTAAAAAAAATCATCAATCATTTCTGGATAAACAAAAAGCTCAAGGAAACAGTTATTAACATTTAATTTCTTCCTGATCAAATAGTGGAAAAGCCTGAGCTGCACAGCCATAAAAAGAACATAAGTCTCGGATATTTGATTTGAATTTTGGTCATCTGATAACTGCTCTGAAATTAATGACTCGTAAATCAATAAAATGAGAAAAAAGAGCCTTTAGTTCGACATTAGAATTGTTTGTTTGTCCCCTCTTTTAGAATATTAATAATTGTAATAATAAAGTCTTGTCCGCAGAGACTCTGATCTGACTCTCATTTCTGGTTCAAACCGTATAACTCATAGTTCATCAACAGAATAGACACAAACCAGTGAACAGTTGTTACGAATCAGTATTATTCCGAGCGAAATATGAGTTGCAATTATGACTTAAATGTCGGCCCCAATAATTCAATAGAATGGATAGGAATTTATTTGTCACTGGAATCAGTAATCAGTGACGTTTTGTGGTCACTGCTTCATATGATAGGCCAGTTGTTTGACTCATTTGGGAGACTTTTCTCCATAACCTGTACTACAAGAGTTGTTTGAGAAGCACTTCATTAATGGTTACAATTTTTGGTAAATTTTCTTAATAAAGACAAGAGTTTTATGTTGTGAATGTCAGCTCAGTTTGAGCACAGGTTGTCAACACTGAACACTCCATTCATTAAATAGTTTAGTTTTATTTGTAATTCTATCAAAATTATTGTCATTTCATTAAGAATTCAATTAATTTTCAAATGATTTTCTTTTGCAGAGATGTCCACAGAATTGCAGTTTTACTCAGAAAAGGCTTTTATTTAGATTTTAAAACATAATTACGTTGTGCTATAAATATATCCTTAGTCATTTATTAAGAGATACTTTATTAATAGAGAATGTTTTGCAAGAATGATTGTTGTGCAACCCTGATGCTTTTTTCAAATGAAATATTAAGAAACTTTAGCTCAGAATTAATTTTGAGTGGCATCTGAAGGAGAGTCGAGACTGAGCTTTGATTGCCAGGTGCTACCAAACTGTGCTATGAGAGTACTATGAGTGCTACCAAAACTCATTTAGACTCAGAATGAATGTGACGATTCTTAGTGTGTTCTGAGCCAAAGGATGAGGGAATGGGGGGAAAGCCTTTCAGAAGTATAGCAAAGAATTTCATTAAATTGTCGTCAAATCTAATATCAAATTCTGATTTAATTCTCTACTTTTGGCAGAAGACCAGGTGTTCTCTTTCTCAGCATGATCGATTTTTAATGATAACTCAACAAGGTTGTCTTCTTCTAGTGAATCTTTTCTAAAATGGGCTTGGCAAGTTTATCGACCTCGTTACTATTTTTAAGATTCATCACTGGTCTCTCTCTCTGTCTCTCTCTCTCTCTCTCTCTCTCTCTCTCTCTCTCTCTCTCTCTCTCTCTCTCTCGAGTTAAGCACATCGTAAATAAAATTTAACAAGGTTATTACTTTTGAAAATCTTAAGGGTTATCTGAGTTTAAAAGTGCAGGATGATTTCACCATAGATAAGTCTTCCATTTGTGTGAATGAGATTCAAACAAATATTGACCTTGCTAACTAAACGAACACTTTGTAGATAAGTGGATGAATAAAATGAACAAGAACAAATGAACAATGTAATTAATTTTATTTTAATATTTTTTTTAATTAGATTTTTCCAATATTTATAAATTATCAAATATTCATCAAGTTGATTTTCTCGAATTAAAATCAGAACAAAGAGATCACAGAATAAACATTGTATTTAAAAAACACTAAAATATTTATATTTAAATTAAATATAATTAACTTTTTTTTGTATTTTTTTCTGTCAGTTCTTGTTTTGTGTGTCTGAATAAGTAATGAAGTAAATTATCTTGTTAAATTTTTTTGTTTGTTTTTTTGAAAATTTACAAAATAATAGCAAGTTCTTTATGTTCTGTGGTTTTTTTCAGACAGAGCCAGATGTCAGCTTGCCAATTCACCATGACATTTATAGCCTAGGTGAATGTATTAATTCAATTTATTTTCGTATATTTTAGTGAATAAATGAAAAAATATTAATTAATTAAATTTGAAAATAATATATAAGACTAGAAATATAGATATATAATAATAATGACAATTAATCGTAATAAAGATAATAATAATAATAATAATAATTATAATAATAACATATTTATTGAGAATTAAAAATAGAAATTAATTGAAGTTTAAGTTTAAAACTCTTAATAAGAGAGAAATGTTAGCTAGAACAACTTTGAATTTTAATGTTTATTTACTTTATTCTCATACTTTTTATCGCATTTTTTTGACATGGTAATTTCCGTTTGAAGATAATTTTCAAATTATTCTCTTACGAAGAGGTCTAAACTCTAAATAATAATAATGTTTACAAAGTGTTGGTTTGCCTGATATCCAGGTTTTAAACGAGGAAAGTAGTAGTCATTTGTTAATAAGTTTCTCATTTGATTTGTGTTTTTTTTGTTTATAATATAATTATTTTCTTTTGAATAAAATTAATTATTTTAAACAAGTTTTTTGAAAAACTAACCGTTGAAATTCCCTGTTAGCAAATGCTCTAGCAATTTCATTTTGATAAGAATTGTGATAATCTAATCAGGAAAAAGTGTTTATCGCAATGAGAATAAAACTCTGAGTATTTTAGTTTTGTTTTTTTTCAGTGATTCTCAAGTTTAGAGTCAAACAAAGAATGAATTTTTGAAATTAAAATATTTGATAAAAAGAGTGTTGTTTTTAACCCAAAAATTAGTCAATCGGTTAAGTCTTAGTTTAAGTTTAAAAGTATTTCTTTCTTTTCTTTTTTGTCTTCAAAATTGTCTCAATTCGTTGTAACTAATAATTGATTTTTGTTTTACAGTGTTTTGTCTGACAGTAATTGAATTTAAAAACTAATTACTCTTTTTGTTTGAAAAATTTTGTTTTATTGTCTCTTAAAAAAAAAGTTGAGGCAAAAGAAAATTAACTAAACATTAGATGAATTTTTTTGGATGTCTTTCTCTCTATTATTTGTGTTTCGTTTTGTTAGTAATGAGTTTTGAACCGAAAATAAGAAAATTAAGAGAAGAGAAGAAAAAAAATGTGCAGAAAATTAGATAAGAATTTAAAGGAAATAACAAAACAAAACAAAAAAAAACTTTTGTAAAGAAATTCATTTACACAACAAATAAATAACAATTACATTGACTTCAAATGAGTTTAAAATCTCTTGAATTTCAATCTGTATTTTGAGTGCCTTTTCCTCATTTCATTTAATTACTCCCTCTCTTTATCAACAATTCTGTCTCTTATTCTGTTCTTTAAAAATATCATTTTGTTTATTCCTTGAAATAATAACTCATTTATTATTAGAGAAAAACATATTCTTTTGTGACTTTTATATACTTTTATTTATATTTAACTCTAAATTTATTTATTTCAACGTTTTTTTTCGGTTAGAGTTTAAAGAAATTTCTGTTGAAAAACACATTAAGTTCTTATTTTTTTTATTCTTGGTTCTTGAAAAATATCCAGTTTTTCACAGGAAAAAAATGATTTAATTGATATTTAAATGAGAAAACCCATAATTAAAGAGTTATTGACACTTGAGATGAAGGGAAGGCCTGTTCTGTTCTCTTCATGAAAAGAGAGCTAAAGATAACGTCAACGTCTAATGGATTGAAAGCTGGGGCTCAAACTGTTTCTCAAAAAAAAGCACACAAACATTAGACGATAGCACAGCACGAGTCAAGAACTGATGATTATGTAAAATGAAAGACAACAACACAGGAATTGATGAAAACAAATAGTAAATTATGGATTCGTTAAGTAATTAACGAATGAGTCCTTCCTTTTTGTTTTAAGAAATGCTTTTATAATAATATTTAAGTAATTTCTTATAGTTTTAAATGAAATGAAAGATTAATTTGAATTTTTTTTGAAGAAATTTTAGTATTAGTTTTGCTCTTCTTTTGAGAAAATTTCAAACATAGGTTACACCTCTCGATTGAGAGGTTTGTCTAATGAGGAAATGTTTTTAATAAGTTTTTTTTCTTGTGATTATTAAACCCATTTATTCAATGAAAATTGTATCATGATAATAAATAAGAGACCAGGTCTTTGATATCAATGTAAATATCATTCGGACCTTCTATTCGGTGGTTTCACTCGACTATTGAAAAGCTATTTATTTGTAGGAATTCATAGAAATATTTTGATTTATAATTACTATTTGTTTTCTATTATCAGTTGTTATCAGATATTAATAGAAACAAAAGAAATAGCTGTTCATCGGATGGAAGAATAGAGAGCACAGGGAAGGAGGAAAGGGATGACGGAATACCATTAAATGTAGGCTTTTTGCTGGTGTTGTCATATATCACAGCTATATGTGTGTGAAAAACAATGGCACAGAAATAAGAGTATAGAATAGGAGGCGATACACAAATTGAAAATCTATTTTTAAAGACCAACTCTTTTGGTGTTTAATCTGTGAATAAGAAAATGTATTTCAATTTGAAATAATGAGAGGAAAAGAAAGTAAGCATCGAATGGAAAGAACTGACAACTTGTAAGTCATTTGAAACTGAAATCCTTCTGAAAAGTTTTCAATAATTTTTTTTCTCTATTTATTTGAAGAAATAAAAAGTCTTTTAAGAATTTTTCTGTTGAAATGTGACATCAGATGAGTGACAGACACAAGGAATGAATCCCACGAATCGTAATATCGTTTTCAATGTTATCTTTCAAAGTTTTTGTGCTTTTCTTGTTTTTCCACTTTTCATAAAATACTCTCATTTTTCACAAAATAATCGGTGAAATATTATCAAAGTTTATGCACTTTTTTATGTCACCATGGCTATTTTTTCTCTATTCAATTCACTGTTTATTCTATTAAATTTTCAGAAGTCATAAGAAAACGGGGAATACATTAAAGTTCCTCTCAAAAGGAAACTAATCTTATTTGCAAGATAATAATTTAAGTGAATATGATTCAATTTAGAAAGTAGCATGCAAACTTATTTGAAAAGATAAATTTCAAAAGGAATTCAAAAGAAAGATCATTGAAGTAAGAAATGATGTTCACTGAAGAGAGTAAGGAGAGCGAGAAGAGAGCAAGCTCAATTTAGGAAAAAACACGTTTTCCATAGAAAAACTATTTTTCATATATTTTCTAAGAGTTGCTCTAAAATAGAGGTAAAGGATTTCCAAATTTATTTTCAGTTTTTTTTTCTTCTCAATAAATATTTGCTCTGAAATGAAGTTTTACTCTTTTTTAGTACCAAAACTGCGATCGATTTATACGATAAGAGAATATTATATGGGATTCAATTCGATTGTCATATGAGATGTCCAGTGATGCCCAACATTAGGGGGAGTACTTAATGGGGGATATAATTACCAATTCTTAAGTAAATTGCAATAACACATAACAAGTTCGTTTTAAAAAAAGAGAAAGGTAACTAAAAAATTAATTAAACAAAATTAATTGAAACAACTAGTTGTGCTAGATTCTGTTTAGATCAAATATTGTTATGATCATATTAATGGCCACATTAAACATGGTTAAATATTTTGAATTGGCTGCTTATTAAAAAAAATTAATCTTTCAAAACACGTTTTATGAGGAGAATTTGTTTGTATCAAGCTCACTTTGTTTCTATGGAGAGGACATTTAGCCCTCTGGGCATCACTGATAAAAAACGCGATGAAAAATGTAATTTTTTTTCTGAAAATTATTCACAGATTTATGATCACAATTACACACAATTTATGTGGACATCAATTGGAAGAGAAATAATAACTAATTTAATAAAGAGCTCAGAATATATGCAAAGAATATTCGTTTGAATATATTTTTTTTATGTAGAATTCAATGTAATTAATACTAAACTAAATATTAATAATTAATATATATTTTTATATAATTTTCAGTTTTCGTTTCAAATCTAATGAGAAAATCCTAATAAGAAAAGATTTGTTTTGTTTTTTTTGTAAATTTTTTTTTTCGTTTGTCTTTAGTGTTAAAATTGAAAACATTAAACAACTATTGCTTTTATCACGATTTCAATTATTAATTATATGATCTTGGTAATTTTATAATTATATATTTCTACTTATTATAATAATAATATTCAGTTAATAATGTAATTATTTTTTGTAAGTTTTTTTTCGTTGGAAAATAAAGAATTAGTTTTTTCTCAATTAATAATAATAATAATAATAGTAATAATAATAATAATATAATTGTCACAATTAATTTGATTGGAAAAATTATCAAGTTTATTTGTTTGTCTAAAAATTGAAAAATCCTATAATACCATAATTGTAATAATAATAATAATAATCAATAATAATAATAATAGTAATAATAATAATAATAATAATAAACTGAATTAAAGCTATAGAATACAATATTTATTGTGTGCAAGATTGCGGCATTGTATTTTCAGCAAGTGAAATTAATGAGTGAGTCTCGGTTCTCATTCAGAATGATCTCATTGCTAATAAAAAGTATATAAACACCGGGAGACGGGATTACCGGCGCCCGGGAGCGGGACTCCCGAATTTCTAATGAGATTAAACTGAATGACAAGAAATCACTAAAAAATATATGAATTTTTAAGATTTTCTTAATTAAAAAAAAATTATTTTTTAATGTTTTCTAACAATTGATTCGTCGCTAACTATAATCAGTAAAAGTTATCTCTACTATCAAAGTAAAAATGCAGAAAAAAATTCTGTTTCCTATATATAATCCAGGAACAATTGTTCGAGAAAAATATTACGAAATCACTACAAATAAGTTGCTTGCTCGAATTGGTTTCATAGTTAAAATTCTTATTTTTTTCATTCTTAAAATATATATTAATCTTCACTTTTCTTCACGAATGTATCAAGCTAATTTTAAAGCAAATGCCGCTAATTATAAGAGTTCCCTAATCACTAAAAATGTAAGCTTGATACTTTTGTCATTCCAAAAATATAATTTCATTCAACTTTTTGTTTGTTTTGTCTTTTTTTCGAATAAAATCTTTTGTTTCGTTCATTATTTGGAAGTTTTTTATCAATTTTTCCGAAAATTAGATTAAAATTTTGAAATTTTAAAAAGAAAAGAATGAATAGAAAAAAAATGAACTTGCTCGAATTATAAAAACAATCTTAATTTTATTTGAATGCACTCATTATTTTAACTGAAAAATGATCTAGTTTGAAAAAATTATATCGAAATTTTGTAAATATCAACGAAAGAAATAAAATAATAATTATTTACTCAAATATGTGTTAATACAGTCTAACCTCTTATTTAAGAGAAATGGAGAGCAGACGGACTTTTTTAATGAGACCTAGCTCACTTGAAGGCCTGCCAATGAATGCTTGGCAATACGGGGGGACACTGACCTTGCACAAACTGAAAATATATTATTATATCCAGGTTCAAACCTCACTGTTTTGCTCAATGATTCTCTCAAAGGCAGAGGATGTGACTGTATTTGTCTTTATTGAAATTAAAGATCAATTAAAATTGAAAAATAAAATGAATCTTGGTGGTTTTTTTGTTTTGTTTCAGAATTAATTCTATTCTTCTTCGTATGAATAAATTCTTCAGAAGAAAAAGAATTAAACGAATTCTTCAGACGTTTTTCGCGAGTTTTAAAAATAGGCTTTTTTTCATTAATTAAATAAATAAAAACAAAAGTCACCCATCAAGTCATGTGTCGCATAACAGCCCTTAACGCGTATAACAGCTCTGCCTGAAGTCTGGCCTCGAATATCATCAAATTTACGTGAATCTAATGGAAAAGACATAAACAATTATAAATCATATGTCACTGGTATGTGTCATCGAGGTATTTCTCCTTGCTAAAAATAGTTCGCAATGTTCAGCAGTAATTAACAAGGTCAATCATGCAACTTTTCAAAATACTTTTCTTTCAACTCAACGCTTGTAAACATATTTTTTAATCAAAAAATGTATCCAAGCTCATTTTAAATTGTCTAATATAATATTGGATGTGCTTGCACACAACCATGTCATAGTCGAGGTCATCTAATATTTGAATTAATCAATATTTCAATCATTTTGGGGGTCAAACACTTTGTTTAGTATGAAATGAATTGACGACAAACATAGGAACAGATGTTATCCTTGGGTTGAAATTTGGACAAAACATACCTTTTCTGAAGGCCTGAATCCGCGCATAACTTTAGAGTAGTCCCTATTTGTGCGGATCCGATGCGGATAACAACATAAAGACTTTATATAAGATTTTAGGTTTCGTTCCAAAAGGATATTGACTTCGCGATAGTCGTAGTCGTCGTGTCGTATGCCATACATCGACTGAATGTAATTCCAAATGGCTCTACGGAAAGGCGTTGTGTCGATGTTTGTCTTATTTCCCATTCTGTGCCAACAAATTAGATAATTAGAACAATGGATCGGAGCCCTCAACTACAGTTTATTGAGCAAGCTCATTTGCCAGACTCTAATTTGGTCTAATTTAATAAATGCTGGAACTTTTGTTCAAGTTCATTCCTCAACTAGGTTTAATTAAATTAACTTTACTTAACTAGAAAAGGGAAATTAGCAAGCTAATCTAAACTAAAAGGTACAAAAGCATACTAGTAAATGAAGAAAAGGGAACTTACGTATAATAAGTGAGATTATAGCAGATTTTGAACTTTTCGTCCAATAAATTGCCGATATCTGAGTAAAGTCTATTGACAAGACTGAATCCGTGGTCATCCCAAGAGTAGTCCTGAACGCGAAACGTTGGAAAGTCTGACTCATCGCGTCTTCGGGCAAAGTCTTCGTAACCGAATTGTGGGTCTTCTAAAAACTTAACCAATTCGGCCAATGACTGGTCCACTACTGGGCCCACAGGAGTGCCGTTTGTGGCAACGGTCGCCCCATTTGTGTTATAATTATTATTACTATTATTACTATTACTGTTATTATTACTATTATTATTGTTATTATTATTATTATTACTGTTAGTGTTATTCGTTTGGTTATTGCCTACGGGTTGGGCGCCCACTAACTGTTGCGGTGAACTGTTCTGTTGCGATACGAACAATGGCGACAGTAGCTGTTCCTGAGTCTGGTATTCTAATTTATCAAGGTTCTTTAGTAAGTCTTCCTGTGAGGCCGAGTCAGGATCGGTACCGGCGCTGCCCTTCTGTTCATTAATTGTCTGCATTTTCTTCATTAATGCCTCCACTTCTGCGCCGGCCGTCGGAGAACTGCCTGTTTTGACATTAGTATAGTATTAATAAATGATCTTTGTCAATTAATAATGGTCTATTTAGAATTAGTAACTCATGTTCTGCTATTTTTCCACGATTATACCAAAACAAAAGATAATTATTAATAATAAGCACAGAATGGATGAGAAAATTCCCCGAAATTTAAATGAGTTTTTGATGCGTTTTTTGAGAAATTAATTTTATTTTTATTAAAAACAATATTTCATTGAATTTTCGGGAAATGACTGACAGCAGTAGTGAACGAACTTTTCTCAAACCGGGGCTCAGAGATGGCCAACACTAATGAGAAAAAATATATGTGTGTGCTTGCTCATTTTCATAAAGATTAGAAAAAAGCACACATTCTTTTAATCAATTGTGGAGAATCCCTTTTTTTTTTTGGTGTCCCACCCGTTGGACATCCCTATCGTTATTCATGAGTAAGAAATACGAAAATAATTATAGGCTTTTCATGTCTAACATAAGGTATGAAATTTTTGAGGTTTAAAAAAATCGCAGCGAAATATATGCCTCTCCTCTCAAGAAAAAAGCCAACAGAAATGGATCTGTTTTTGGCCGACGAATAAAAATTGAATGAAATTACATTCTTCTCAATGAAAAAAATGTACTTATAGTTAATGGAAGTGTATTTTCAGTCTGTCTCTGGTTTTTATCTAATATCTAAAGATTTTTATCTAATCTTAAGGGAAAAATACTGAACTCTAATACTGTTTTAAATTTTTATATATTTTTTACTTTACGTTTAGTTTCGAAAACTTGAAATTACAGTTAAGTAATTCTTAGGGAAAATATTATTATTATTATTAACTATATTTTTTTGCCTGAATTTTTAGATAAAGGTATTAATAGTACAGTTGTTTCTATTGAGTACTGGTATCACCTCTGGTGTTGGCTCTAGTTTTTAAAAGGAATCATCAACAGTGAACTTGGCAAAATGGAATCTTTCCTTTACTTTCAAGGTGATTTAATTAATAGGATTTTCTTCGATAAAAACAGGAAATTCCATTCATTATAATTACTAAGAAAACATAATTTGTATTATCGCTGATATCGTCTTATTATAATCACAACTTTTTTTCATAACTATTCTTAAAATGTATTAAATGTTTCTGTTTTTATAAAAGAAAAGATGAAAAAAAATTATTAAACTCAAACCCATTTGCGAGAGTGCGAGAGAGAGAGAGAGAGAGAGAGAGAGAGAGAGAGAGAGAGAGAGAGAGAGAGAGAGAGAATGTTGGGGAGAGAAAGATAGGGAGAGAGTAATACATAAAAAAGAGAGAAATATTCGGCGATTAATCTTCTTTTGCTTTAATTTCTTATTTTTTTCACTCATTTATTTCCCTTTGAAATGATTTATTAGTTTTAACACCTCTAAGAATAAAAGATAGTTTTCTATCTTTTCTTTCTGTATTCCCCTGTTTTTCACGAAAAAAGAGAAGTCATCTTCTCTTCTGAGTAAAGGAGAGAAATCCGAGCAAAACATAAAAATAAAAGTCAATGAAAGTCATGCTTAAAGTCGTTATAATTTTTTTTTCTTATTTAGTGAACACAAGAATATAAGAAAACTTTTAAATATAAAACAAACAGAGGTCTAGACTCTTAAGAGGGGGTTTCACAGGGGGTCTCTTTAATTAAACAGCGCTTATAAGGCTTATTTGAAACGCTATTAAATTGAACAAGGCTTAAATTTAGAAACAATTCAGACAATGACCTTGGCAAAAAATTTTAACAATTTAAAAATCATGTAGACCTTGGTCATATCAGGGATAAGAATAAAAAGTGATAGAAAATAAAGAAAATCAAAAGAGAAAAGACTTGCGATAAATAAATATATAATTGCTTTTCGATGAGTTATGCTGTGCTCTGTTGCTGTTATTATTGTTGTTGTCAGGGCTTAAGAATTATTTTGACCAAGCTAATGTTCAGCTAATGTAACTTTTTTGCGAAGGTTACCAAAAATCAAAGACTAACTGAACTGAACTCAATTTTTTCTCTCTCTTTTCATTCTTTCGTTGATTTATTAGTTTAGAATTAAAAGAAAATTTTGATTGATTGATCTTGCACGTTTCATCTCAAACTTCTATTATTTGAGAGTATATTCTTTTGGGCAAAATTTGTGCATGGTTAATCATAATTAAACTTTAGTAATTAAGCAAAACAAATTATAATCAAGGACGTTGCGAAATAATTTGAGAGAAATTCACAAATAAACTTGTTCAATTTAAACATTTAATTAAAAATTTTAGAGGAAAAACAGCAATTAATTGGTTTAGTATTTAATGTGAGCAAGGGTAAACAAAACATACCTAAACTCGTTGGCGATCCGGTGGCTTTATTTGGATTAGAGTGGAACCGGTGGTGACCGTTGTGACCGTTTTCTTTTTCGTCGCCCTCATTGATGAGTGTGTGACCGTCAGAGCCTATGGCACAGCCGAACACAAAACTGGACAGTGCGTGGAAGTGCGACAATATCACTATCGCGTGAACCAATTCAGACAAAGACCAGGAATCGCTTCCTTTTGTCAATTTCTGTTTCGACAAAGAAAAACAATAAGTTTTACACACATGTAATGGTTTGCGTAGAAATACGGTATTAGTTTTAAATATAAAATCGATAACTAAAATATTATTAACTAAACACACAATGAATAGATAATTAGAAAAAATACTAATTATAAGGAATAAGTGAAATACCTGTCCCTAATGAAACTGTAATTCAATAGTGATATCGAGGTTTAACTAAAAATACAGTTTTAATTAATATGTTTTGTGTCGTAAAGAAATTTTAGACTAAAAATAGAAGTATTTTTAAAAACAGAAAATTTCTTAAAACAGAAAAGAAATAAATTATTTATTGTTTTTATTTTCGGATAATTAATATCTCAAATGTGTTGTTCACTGGTTGTGACACAGAATGAAAACTACAGTCAATGAAAAATATATATATTCTTAAAAAAATTTCTAATTAATATTCGGCTCATTTTTTACAACACTTTATAATTAAAACACTAATCAAGAATAAACTATTGCCAGTCAGCCGCTCAGCTCTTGGAAACTGTCTCTCTGTTTGTCTGAGGAGAGACTGTGCGCGTTAATTAAAAAAAAGAGCCAAGAATAAGTAATTTCTTCGTTTGAATTTAATTAATGATAGCACTCAGAATAGACTGTATTTAATTATTGGCATTAATTTCAGTCTAAAGTTTGTATTTTAGGAGAATTTATCTTGCTTATCGCCCGGAAAAAGAAATTTAATTAGAATAGTCTCACAAATATTCTGTATTTAAGTTAAATTAAGTGTTAAAGTCATTTAAGAGTTGAATAAGAAATTATGCAATTTTTCAACAACATTTTTCTTATTTTTCCTTGCTAAATTTGCTGATTTTCACTTTCTATAAAGCATGTTATAATTTTAATTACTAATAATTAGTCTTGATTACTTTTGTTCAACTGTTATATCAAAAATAATAAAGCATCTTTTAACATGGATGTTTTACTGTTGTTGAATCACTATTTATTAAGCATGGTATATTTATTTTAGAATTTAATGATAGGTTATGTAATAGATTTTTATTGTTTTACTATAAATATCATAGCAAACAGTGAACCTATTTGTGGGATTCGGCGGTACTTTTAAAGTGATATTATTTTGTAAAATAATTAGATTTGAAATATTATTTTAAGCAATAAATTAGTGGTGAAACTAATTATGAGATTTTGAATAAATGATAAGAAGTTTTTTAAATAAAATCAAATTCTTTTTAATTAACTTTAATCACAATTAAAGATCAAATTAAGATATATGTAAATATTAGGAGAAACACAGAGTAAAACATGTCCATGATCATTATAATCCATGCTTAAATGACCGACAAACTCTTCTAGAAATTTATCTTTATTACCCCTAAAAGAGAAATGTTGCTTGATGTTAATTAGATTCTTAATTGAACTTTTCAGTCACTCTTCCTATGGTTTTGATGTCGTATTTATATTAATATTTAATATAATTATAATTTTCTTTTGATTTTAATTAATAACAATTTATTATAATTTTGATGTCGTTTTCCTTCAAATGGAAAGTGAAATGACTTATAGTTTAAAAAACTTCCTTAAAATAAATTAGGTTTAACTCATTTTTCTCTTACATTTAATTTAATATAATTTTCATTTTAAATGAATGATTGATTTGACTTTCATCAAAAATGTACAAGGTGAATACCCTGGTTTTCATAAAACTAGGGGATGGCAGCCAAGGGGGCGACAGAGAAATTTTCCATGCTCCATGAAGTTTACAAGCTTCAATTTTTATTTAATACACATAATTATTTAAATAAATTATAACCTAGCTCATTCATTAAAAAATCCATTAAAAAATACTGAATAATAAAATAAAGGGGAAAAACTAAACTGAACAAGCAACAACAACAAAAAAGGAACATAAACTGAATAAACCAAATAAACTGAATATGTTTTTTTTGCAAAATAACTAAATTGACTCAAACTTTAAATTAAAGTAATTAAAGTCAATAAATAATCAGTGAAAAAAGATCAAATCTAGCATGCTCCAATATAGCTATCATAAACACACAGATAGTTTTTTCATTCGATTTATTTATTATCGGCAAAAAAGTCATAAAAAGGGATTAAATTACTTCCATTTTGTGAACGCGATCTTTGATTTGTTGTTCTGGACTTTGGATATAACGTATGAATACATATATCTCTCAATAGATTTTTTTATACCGAAAAAAAATATTAACTTTTATTTAAATTTTGTTTAAAATTCATGTAAATAAAGTCAAGTGAAAGACTGGGTGTGTATACAATGACCAAGTTCGTTTAAAAAGTATTTTTTAAAATTCTTTTTTTGCTTGTTTAGTTAGAAACAAGCTTAAGATAATTAATTATATGACAAAAACAGAGCAAAAAAAGTTTTTTTAGAGGAATACTCGCCTTAATTATAGTTTTGAATAATTTTGAAATTTTTGTTTTTTATTGAGAATTTGTGATCAGTGCCTAGATAAAATTAATATTCACTTAAAATATAAGGTGATTTTTAGT
This sequence comes from Galumnidae sp. Gr-Ori-00277, assembly GCA_034700165.1. Lineage (NCBI taxonomy): Eukaryota > Metazoa > Arthropoda > Arachnida > Sarcoptiformes > Galumnidae > Galumnidae sp. Gr-Ori-00277. The sequence continues at coordinate 10,267 of JAQIXI010000228.1, read as the reverse complement.
GCAAACACATAATAAAAACAAAAACTTTTAGTCATTTGTAGTAAACATTTCTATTTTAAAGTAAAATTATCTATAAATTGGAGAAAAAAATAGTGCAAATGGTCTTAACCGTAGACTAGACATCAGAGACCAAGAATCTGATAATTACCAAAATTTGCATTCATTTCTTTTTTTTCAAAGTGAGCACAGAATGAGTTGAATAAACAGATTTTTCGAGTGACCTTTGATTATCATTTTGTGTCATTCGTTTTTATGAATAATTAATAAACTGGTTATATATCTTTTATTTTTTTCCTAGTTTCTTTTTTTATCCATAGCTTAAATTCCTGACTCATGAATTAAATAAGTCATCTAGGAATTTTTTTTCGCCACACTTTAGATTCGTGAGGTATGACTATTAGCGAGGAGAAACAGTGAAATACTTGTGTATATGTATAACAAGAAAATATAATTCTCTTTATTTTTGAGACAAAGAAATACTGAAATCGATTTTTATTTCTCAATAGAAGTGAATAGAAATTCAATGGGAAAACACTGTAAACGTATTTATTGAATATTGGATTTGAAATTTCAATTTTACAGCACTAGTGCACTGACGAATGCCTTTTCCTATTCTGTGCGCCGGTGTCTATATTATGAGTTCGTATAACCAATTGGTGTCAATTAATAAATAATTTTTAGTTTTTGTTTTAAAATAATTGTTTCATAAATTTTTCCACTCATTTGTCATAAAAATTATTTTATTTTCATCGAAAAAAATAAATAAAAGAGAAATGAATTTCTATTCTTCTCTTTTGCAGACATGTATTGATCACAAGCCATGAGATCAGTGGATGGCAGTCACTGACGCACAGGGAGTCGACTACTTTCCAGGGGGTTATTAAATATGTCTTAACTCAAGTCTTAAGAAATTAAAGCATCGAATAAACTTCAAAGTTGACTGAAATGTCACCAACACTATAAAGTGACCAAGCTTGTCTCAAGGGACTACTACTACCTTGACTACATCGATTGTATCCGGTGACAAATCAAACAGAGAAAGAGCGAGAGTAAAATACTTGGAATACATTTGTAATAAAACTATTTTATTAATAGTAATGTAATTATAAATAAAACACTTGTTTTGTCTGTTGCCCTGAATATGTGCTCGATATAAATGGTATGTCTGTAAAGTTGATATGAATAACTATTACCATGTACACATTCAATTATCAATAATTAACTGAGCAAGTTAGAATTGAGAGGATGAGAAGCGAGGAAAAAAATGTGTGTATTGTAGGCGCTCTCCAGTGCACGGGTAGTCTCTATTAGTAGAGAGAGTTCAAGAGACTGATATCAATGTTTGCCTTGCAATGAGCAAGGTGCAATTGTGCACTGGACAAACAACTCAATGATTTTCTATTTGTTTTAATACTTATTTATTTTTTTTATTATTACTTTTTTTTAAAGATTTATTTCTTAGCGTTGAGTGAAAAATGTCTTTTTGTTTGACTTGTATTTTATGTAATATATCTTCCTATCAAATATAATCTTGGTCTTTTTCCAAAAATTTACTTTTTTTAAAATCTTGATATATGTTCAACCATTGAACTGATGAAAGGGTTTTGTGGTTTCCTTGTTTAGATTTGTTTTTACTGAGCTTGGTTAATTTAGTAATATTATAACAATATTTGTTTAATAAACTATCAAGATAGTATTTCTAGCTAGATTAATAGCTTTAAAAATTTGTTTACTTTAAGATTTGATCTTGGCCGATTGTAACCTCGGTAATGATCAAAAAGTATGAAAAGTACTTTGGAAAGTGTGCAGACATACCTCAATATGGGTTTTGCTGATAAGCCATGGCTGGTGTGCCAACAATTTGTTGATTTGGTTCAGATCTTTGAGCTTTTGGGGAATGTGATCCAAGCCCTGTAGCCACTGAGGATCACCACCAGATGCTAAGAACTCATCTCGCGATACATTAACCAAATATGTGCACTGGTGTCGGGCAGACGCCTACCCCAACACCCATAACAACAACAATATATTAATGTTTTGAATAAAAGTTTAATTTAGAGAAAAAGTAATTAATATTTTTTGTTTGTTTTTCAAGGAATGGAAGGAATGGGAAGTTTTCTCTTTTATCCGGAGCTCTTTATTCCGGGTTTTTCTTTTATTCTAAAACCGGGGAAAAAAGGGTTCCGGCATTTCATAGGAATAGAGTGCTATTCAGTACTATTTAATGGGCTGACGACACACTTACCATAATTGCGATGTACTGACGGGTCGGGTACGACAGCGGGCCGTCGCCCCTAAGGATGAAATTGTGAGCCCTTACGAAGGGGTCCTTATAGTTGGGATGACAAGATATGATCTGGGTCACGCCATCATCCATGTAGTCGCGGTTGTCGTTCTGTGACATTTACAGAATTAGATTAACAAATCACTTAAGATTGCCTAGGTCAACAATCTAGTTAGTTTTTGGCCATTGATGGTCAAGGGGGCAAAAGGAAAAAATAACCGGTGTACTTTTATACATATATAAATATATTTATTTATTTTGAAAAGGAACAATTGCCTTTGTTGTCATTGATGTAGCAGGAACACTATTTTTAAAAGCTAGCACAGATGATTTTTGCCAATTGCCCTTTCTTAAATTCAGTTAGACTTTTCTCTGAAATTCTTAATAAATAACCTTGATCATCACAGACACACAATTGATTAATAAATAAAAAGTAATCAAATGACCATGCTAATCAATTGGCGTGATTTTCCAATAAAGTTGATAAACAATTTTTGGACAATCATTAAATGCGAGGACAGTCTATATATTCACTGATAATAATAGAAATAAAATTCACTTAATATTAGAGACAAAAACTTATATTTGATTATTAGTGTGTGTTATATGTTATTAGTTTAGGGCCTGTGCTTTGAATGCTGTGCTGTTTTGACGAATTTTGGAACACAACAGCAGACTATTAGCACAGAATAATGGCTGAAACGAGTTCTCCTCTTAAAGAACTGCTCTGAAAGAAGTAAACACACAGAATGACTACTCTGTGAGTACTGCCAGACTCAACACTATGAACACTCTTTGGTCGCTCAGCTGCTGATCAGCTCTGGCTGTAGTGCACTCCAAACGCATGCGCTCTAACCGCTCGGCTGATATGAGCCAACCATCCAATCAGATGTCGTAATACTTGTAACTATGCACTCAATTCTGTGCCTCAATGATAAGGGTCTGCACTCGTAAATTGTTAGCTATGAAATGATGTTTGCATCCCATACTACAGTCGCACCTCCCGATACCACACATGCCTTCTATTCTCTTTGTGCCACTCACCCAAGGTAGTACTACTTCTACCCTACTTTAAACATGCTACTTTTTCCAAGTATCGTGTAAACTGTGTCCTTGCTAACTTTATTGTTGGTAAGTAAGCATGGGCAATATTAGAATGAACTTGGCTTAGGTTTGAGAGTATGGCTTGATTAAGGGCTAATAATTCTGATTTGTTATCTTGTTTGTTTTGTTGGTTGCGATTTAGGGCAAACAATTATTGATCTTGTTCAATTTTTTCTGTTTAATAATATAGGGATTTAATAATCGAAAATAAGAGTTATCTTGACTTTAAAGTTAAGACTTCTTTTATTTGGAGGTATTCCTGTGCGCGAGGGCTCATACTATTCTGTTGTCAGCCACAGGACTGAGCGAACGCTCTGTTCGAAACACAGCTGAGCCGAAGTGCACAGCATATAAAGGGAGAGCTCACGTATATTATATTTTAATTATTTGTCTGAAGAGAAGGCAAACGGAGAGGAGATTAGAGTCGACTGAAAAATAAAATAACTAAAAGTTATATTTAAAAATCAAAATAGATGTCACACTGGGCTATAGCCAGCACTAAATGGGTCTGTGCTGTCTCTGTGCGCGCGCCATACACACAACACACCATACGCTAATACGCTAATACGCCTAGATACATTTATTTGTGTCCTTTTTGTCATTTGGGTTTATTAACTGTGGTTTGTGCTAAAATTATTACAAGGTCCTTTTTGTAGGGATAAATTGTTTGACGCTTTTTCATGAAAAATATGAAATATGTGAAGAGATATAAGAGATGAGCAAGGTAGTTCTCATAGTGGTTCTAATGCTGGTAACCCTACTAAAGTCCTTTATTGTCAACAACATTGTTTGTGAGCAATATTTAAAGCACCCTGGCTAAGCTAAGCTACTTTTCGAGGCAATATATTCGAGGCTTTTCGAACCAATATATCTAAACAAGAGTTTATCGGTTCCGTTGGTTTGCTTTGAGGTCTACTCTTGTGTTGTGTCCTCTCATTGGAAAAAAAGTGTTGGAAAATATATAACTAAAAAACCAAATAAATGAAGAAAAGGGCTAATAATGAGGTCGTACTCGAATGCAGTACTCATTCTCATGTCATATATAATCACATAAGTGTTAGGATTATTGAGAGAGGGATAGACAGAGAGGGAGAGTGAGTGAGAGAAAGAGAGGGAGAGATTTGTTGTTTAAAAGACATTTGAAGAGAGAAAAAAAATTGTTGTTAAGGGCTTTCATTCGGAAAGACTTCTCTCTTTTCTCTTCGATTGAAATAACTTTCACTCAATTGTTGCGTTAGAAGAGTATAGCCTTGAAATCAATTCTGAAATTATATTTATTATTCATTTTTATCAACTTTTAGTGATTTTTATTTTCTTGTTTTGCTTTTTTTCAAAACTCCTTTTTTTTCGTTAATGTTTTGTTTCTTCAGTGAAAACCTTTTCGTTGAAAATCTATTCCTTTTTTTTTACTGAAAATCTCTTTATTTTTGAACATAATTTTTAAAATACTTTTTCTGTTATTTTTGTTTTATTCCTTTTCTCTCTTTTTTAATGAATAATTTATTCGCTATTGAGTGGCGAACACCACTTGCAAGAGCGGATAAAAAACAAGCAAAAATTACTGTTTGCTTTTTTTTCCATAGTATTTATTCTGTGCAAGTATACTTTATTTTCATAAATTATTGATAACTGGCATTAAAACGAGTTTTTCTGACAAATTAAATATATTTTCTTCAGTTTATAATTGAAATGATATTCGTTTAGTGTTTTCAAAATCTCAATCATCATCATCAAGGTAGACTAGATCATGCACTAGGTATAAAAACTTGTGGGTCAACTGTCCATACTTAAGATGTTATGCTTCCTACTTTAATTGTCGCCATTTTTTAAAAAATGGTGGCAAACCGTTGCTAATAATGAGTTCTTTTTAAGAATCTTATTTGAAAAGAGCAAGTTACTTTTGATTCAAAGCTATAAAAGTAATATTATGTTCCATTAACTAAAATGATGTAAGTTTATTGATTTTTTGCTAACTTATATGACGAAATAGATCACCTTGATTATACTACACTCTATTACTCTTTACTTATAATTAAATCTTTTATTTTATTTTTTTTAGTGAAAGAAATCTCTTTAATTCTTTGCGTAGGCTTTCAATGTATTCATCACTAAAACGGATAAATAGATAAAAGAGTCTTTCAAAATGACTTTACTTTTCTGTGTTAATAGTGTTTAAAAATTAACATTAAATGGAGATTACGTTAAAAAGTCTCTCTTTTTTGCACTTATTTTACTAAATTATTTGGTCTTTGATTAGTCTTTAGTTCTCTCTCTCTCTCTCTCTCTCTCTCTCTCTCTCTCTCTCTCTCTCTCCCTCTCTCTGTCTCCCTCTCTCTCCCTCTCTCTGTCTCCCTCTCTCTCACCCTCCCTCTCCCTCTCTCTCTCCTTCTCTTAATTTAATTCAATTTAAGCTTAAATAATGTTTAGATTTTAAAGTTTTCTTATTTATTATTTCTAGAGTTTATTATTTGGGATTAGAATAAATTTTAACCATTCATTTATCTGTTGAAGTTATCAACTAGATAATTTTAGAACTTATCTGGCTTATTATCAAGTTTTTTTAGTCTTGTGAAAATCATTTGCATAATTAATTTAACTCTTTATTTGTTAACTAAAAAGTATTTATTTATTTATTTTGAGAAACAGATTTTTTCTGGTTTTTTCGATATTTCATATGAAAATTGAGTCAAAATCTAATGTTTTAATCAAAAGAGAAAAAATATATTTAAAAATAATTAAAAATATAAACTAAAATAAGATTCCCTTAAAAGTAATTAATAATTATATGACTTTAATTAAAGAATTAAATTCAACGCAAAATAAAACCATAATTTCAACAAAAAAAATAACTTTATATAAGAGAATAACTTATTTATTAAAAAAATATTTAAATAAATATTTCAAACATTTTTTTCTATTTGTTTATCATTGAAACCGATTTAATGAAGTGTTTTATATGCATATCCTTTATTCGAGTTCACTCTTTCTATACTTAATTTGGAATATTCTTCATAAGAAGTGACATATTTTTATGAAAAATTATACACATCATAGCAATAGATAATATATCATGATAAATTACTTATTGTAACTTAGATTTCTTATTTGTTTTTTAATTGGCAAGCTTCATTTGTTGCACACTGTTTGCAATGTTGCAAGAATATCATTTTGCAAGATGAATAATTAGAATTTTAATTAAACGCTTTTTTATTTATTGTAAATTTTGTTGAAGACATTTTTATAATTGAGCAATAACATTTTTATTAGAAATTTATTGCTTTTTATCTCTCCTTGATAAGTTCTAAACAAGGTTATTTTTGTCATGATTAAGTCTCCTAGCTGATAATGGAAATATACTAGTTACCTAGATGTTAATAAAAAAAATGCAATTGAAAAAAATTCTCTTGCAACATTTATTGACTATAATTAGAGTGAATGGTGTTGTCATTGATACCATTCTGTGCGATACCCCAAATATGTGTTCATTTAAATGAAGTGATAATATATTTCCAAATTGAGATCAATTTATTAACTGTTGTTTCGATCAATACTTTGTTTCTCATAAAAAGTGAAACTATTGAGAGATAAGAGAAAATAAAAGTGAAAACATTTAAAAATTTGTTTAATTAAAGTCAATCGCGCTTTTTATGCAGAGCTGGTGCTAAGCTCGAGCCCTATTTCAACATTTCCTTTTTTGGAGCTGAGCTCCAGTCAATGTCACACTTTTTTTTATATAGAAATTCCTATTTTTATTCTTCGATGCTTTTAGTTTTTCGTATTAAAAGCCTACACTTATTACCAATATTTATGATTAAGGTATAGGTTGAGCTTGGTTAAATATTAATTTAACAGTTATAGTGGTTGTAAATATTTGATTAATATCGCAGTAATAATACCTAGATAAGTATTCTGTTTGCCTTTTCAGGTTTGTTTTCCTTTAGGTTTATGATGCAATTCTCTTCTAGGTTATTTGTTCTATTTTAAACATCTTTTTTTTATTTTACCAAGAATCAATATTAATTTGAGAAATGCACTTTGAACTGAAGGCTCAATTTTGGTGAACACTAGTGTTTGTGGTAAAGGCTCTGACATAAACCATATGCCAAAAGTACTGCCGTTTTATTTAAATCGCGTTTGAATTCATTGAAATATTATATGAATTTTATTGAAGTTTGCATTTAAATCAATTGTAAATAAACAGAGACTCCACTGAAATGAGGCCCAGATTTCCATATCAAACGGTTTGACACATTTATTAACCTATCATTTAAATAATGGTCCAAATTATCAGTGTAGAAAATATACCTTGCTTAATTACTTTTATTGTCAATTGAAAAAATGTACCTTCAATCTGATAATCGTGCAATAAATGCAATATCAGCTGTAGTTTTATAGATCATAATATTTGTTTAGTAAATACCTAGATTGCCATATCCTTATGATTAAGGCCCTTGGTAACCTAGCTTTTGTTTTAGTAATTCGAAAGTTATTTATTTGATTCTTTGATAAATTTGTTGCCTTACATAATATGAGTTGAGTCAACCATTTCAGCTGATAATGTCATGATAGTTCATATTTGCATAATATGTGCAAGATTTATGACAACTCGCTAAAATATGCAAGGATAAAAAATGTTTCAAGTTGTGTGTTTAATAAAATTAACATAATTCACTTAATCTTGGTGATGCATGGTTATTAAAATATGGATAATGTTTTGTATATTTGTGCAAGAATCTTATTTATAGCAAGAATCTTGGTCATCTCATACGGTATGAGTCAATATTAAAATATTTGATGAATAAAATAATAATTTTTTTCCGAAACAAACAGAACTCGATATGAAATACAGAAAAATTGTGGAATTTTATCAACTTTTGGGTTAAAACATCTGTTTTTGTTTGAATTATAAAAGTAGTTGTGATTTGTTTTTATCCCTTTTTTTGAGAATATGTTTGTTTATCTTCAAAACTGAATCCCAGAAAGAAAATATAGCCCTTCATAAAGGGTGAGCTCATATTCGCTGAAAACTGCCAGGGACAACCAAGTGTTACCCACACAAATATGTTTCTATTAATGGATATCAATAGAAATGTTTTATGGCTTTGAAAATTACCATGATTATTATTTAGTTTACAAATTGACTGATTTGCTATTTACATGAGTTGTACAAAAATAAGCAAGCAAAATTTGCTGCTTAAGCCAAGAATAAATCACTTTTAATATACATTTAAATAGAATTTGATTTATAAGTATTGAAGATATTCTACTGAAAACTCTTTTTTCTGGCCGTCCCTGAAATGAGTCATAACATAAGTGTCTTTTTTTCTGGTGTTGAACAGCACTTCCATAATTCATTAATGAGGAGAATCGAGGACTCTGTGAACACAGAATACTATTTTTAGTGCAAATCATATTCCGTTTACATATTTTACAGTAGAATTCATTTTTAGCCCAAAAATATTTATTTTTCAAAACTTTTCTGTGAATTGAATTAAAGAATTGTTTGCTTTTTATCTAATTTTTATGATTTGATTAAAGGAAAGATTATTCCAGAAATTCAATGTTGAGATTAAACCATAATATTCTTGACATTAAATGAACCTTGGTAACGGATTATGCTCTATATGCTCTCTCACATGGTGGAAATTTCCTGACAAACTTAGTACTTCTCTGTCAACTTGTACTAAAAGTTACTAGGAATTTTTTTTGACACAATTCAACATCAAGGACAAACGCATTTAGCATTTGTTCAAGCTCAACTGGCCAAATTATTAATTGTCATCAATCAAATATAAGACTCACTACTTATAATAAAGATGATTTTCTGATTAGACACTTATATTCTGGGCTAGTTCTAACTAGCTCGTTCAAGTTTTATAAACCTGTTTGCTCTAGGCTTTACCTTGCGTGTCCTTGGTTAAATCATAATTACAGTGTAGACGAAAGAAAGACTTCAATATATTGAGAAAGAAAGAAAGAGGGGAGAGAGAGAGAGAGAGAGAGAGAGAGAGAGAGAGAGAGAGAGAGAGAGACGATTTTAATTATTGCTTAGAGTTATGTAACGATTCAAACCTCGCAATCAATCAGTAATTTATCAAATTTTCAATGTTTTCAATGTCTAATCGAGAAATGATAGAAAAGACTGTAATCCACGACAATTTTCATGGCCTATCAGTTTATAGATGTGCCACTGGAACTGATTCTGAGCGCACGTTCGCAGAAAAAGGCTTCAATTGTTTATTGAAAATTGAAAAATAACTGTTTTTTTGTGTTAAAAACATTTCAGTGAAGTGAGTCGAGTAAAAGAGTAAAAGAGTTAGTTTTCAAGGATTAATAACTGGACTTTGGATATGCACACAAAACGCATCACTACATTTACACTACCTGTGCTGATGTGTATGTGTCACCGATGCACCAGAGCTCTATATGTTGAGATATGGCCTTCAGGCTGGCAATACCTATCAGTTCTGTTATTATCGTTAGAAATGGAAAATAAAATAAAAACTTTGGGACCAGTTTTTGCTCAGAAAAACACTTTTCATTTTAGCCTTTAGTTTGAGTGCAAAAACTGTTTCATTTCGTCGAAGAAAACTTTTCATTTGCCTTAATATGCCTTTACTTTTAGGAAATATATTTCAACCAAACAGTAATTAAATGCGGAAAATATTTTTTCAGCTATAAAAGAGTCAATGCGAGAGAGAGAGAGAGAGAGAGAGAGAGAGAGAGAGAGAGAGAGAGAGAGAGAGAGAGAGAGCAGACTTTCTGCAATAAATTCAATGAAAAGAAAAATTATTATAATTATGATTGAAATGTATTCTGAACGAAATAATTCTGTTCTCGTTAACTTTTTTAGGACTAATCTCTCTCTCTCTCTCTCTC